>CM076581.1:1316250949-1316315516 GCA_034641835.2 Pinus albicaulis | reverse complement strand
GCATTAGATGTTAGATGTATAGGCATTAGATATTAGATGTGTGCAACTTAGTATGGGGGAGATTTGTAGGCATTAGATGTTAGATGTGTAAGTGTTAGATGTATAAGCATTAGATATTAAATATATAGGAGTTAAATATGTCATTATTTTTAAAATGTGGACTCACAAGTAGATATGTTATGTTATGTAATGTAAATAAATAAATTTTAAATAAATTTAAAAATTAAATAAAAAAATTAAAACTAATAATTAAAATAAAAGTGAGATAAAATAGTAAATTTATAAATGAAGGCTTTTGGACTCCATGTTTTCACAACCCATGTATTTTTCCACGCTGTTCTTTTCTAATGATCAAATGACATTAAAAAATAAAATCAAAATTTTATTTTAAATTTTAAAAAGTTGAAAAAAATAAAAATAAAATAATAATTAATAATTAATAATTGAAATATAATATTTTCCATGAGGTCTTGGATAATGTGAACTTATTGGTTCAATTCTCTTCCATAATTCGGGTGATAAATTGGACATGATGAAGATGTAGTCCCACCAAGGTTACAAAAAAATTTGAGATAAAATAGTAAATATATGGATGGAGTTTTTAGGCTCCATTTTTTCACAACCAGTGGTTTTTCCCATGGTATTATTTTGAAATGGTCAAATTACATTAAGCAAATAAAATTGAAAAATATAATCAAATACAATTAAAAAATAACAATTTAATAATCAATAATTAAAATAGAATTGAGATCAAATAGTAAATTTACTGATGGAGGCTTTCTGGCTCCAAGTTTTCACAACCCATGGTTTTTCCAAAGACATTCTTCTTTAATTTTCAAATTACATAAAAATTAAATTAAATTAAACTTCAATTTTAAAAAATAAATTAAAATAATTAATTAATAATTGAAATAAAATCATGATAAAATAGTAGATTTATGGTTGGAGGTTTTTAGGCTCTAGTTTTTCCCATTGTATTTTTCTTTAATGTGGTCTATTTAAAGGTGTTATTCGCTAATATGAGACATTCATTGCAATTTTTTTTTTTTAACTATAGATCAAAGTAAATCCTAATTCCCACCACAAATATCAAAACCTTGACCAATTTTCATAACCAATTCAACAAATAAAACCACTCAAAAAAGAACACGACACAAATAATTTATGGTAATGTGAATGCATGTTTTCCAACGAAAACTTGGGGAAAAAAACTCTTCTCACTTAGTTACAAAACTTTCAAAGATTATATTTTTCCAGGTTGTTATATATGTTATTCATTTTATTTTATATGTTTGAAATTTTACTCGAGTGTGAAGAGAAATGGGAGCATTTTGGCATGCAATATTACATTTTGTTTATACTTTTTCTTTTTCTTTTCTGCATTAAAATTTATTGGACTTGCTCAATTTAGACTATGTCAACTCTCTGTTTTAACCTTCACATGAAAATTCAGTGGAATATGTATCTTAGATGTTCATGAAAACTTAATTTAAATACAATTGTTATTTTGTTTTATTTAGGAGATTAAATTATAACAATAAAAATGAAATTAAACTAGGGATGGCTAATATCTTTAGCTACTACAAAGAAAGATATATATTCTTATGTGGTTGTTTGGTATAACAGAGGATTTTATTGGGTTTTATAGTCTAACAATAGAGATTCAAGTCCAATTTCTTAACTACGAAGCTTATATATATTAAACCATTCTCGATCCTTATTAAATCAGGATCTATCAAGCACCGACAGCGATAAAATATCTAGAGGTGTGAACCTTTCAGCATGTTTTTCACTCCAAAAAGAGGTTTTCACCACGAGAGATTTGATCCCTCTCAGCACTTGATAGATCGAGAGTTAAGATGGATTTACAATGGTTTTATTAGGTTTAAGAAAATTGTAATTTTTCTCTTATCAAATTTTGCATAAAGTTTGAATTAATTTTTAATTACAAATATAATTTAAATAAAAAAGTATCAAAATTTCATCCATGATAATTAGACCAAGTTCATTTTTAGTTGAAAATATAATTAAAAAAATGAAATATTGAAATTTTATTATAATTATTTTATTAAATTTCTAGAATGAGAAAGTCAAAAAAATCAACTCTTGAAGTTATGCCTGAAAATGGAACATCCCTTGAAGCTTGGCTTGCTCACTTTGAGCATCACGTCAATTGCCTATATTTCTCTCCTCCTCCTCCAGGAACAGGGTCAAATAATCCTACTTCACTCACCTTTGATGACTGATTATGGTAACTAGTGTCTTTCTAGTTCTTTTTATTTTATGGCATGTTAGGCCTATAAGGCTATGGACCTCTCAGTGGGAATTTTTATTTTGTATGTGTAACATCCCTCGTAAAAATTCATGTAAAAATATATAAGACTACGATGATGAGAGACATATTCCAAGATGAATGGTGGGAAAAAAAAATCCTAGACTTGGGAGTTCATTTCAGTTAATATGGCTAAGGAAATTGGCAAATGCAAAAGAAAAGGCATTTGGAAAGGCAAAATGACATATTTGGTACATTTATTTATGAAAATAATGGAAATTAGGAGAAAAGAAGATTAAAGGTAACATGTTGCATGTGAGGAGGAGAATGAAGGAAAATAATGAAAAATGAAGAAATTAAAGTCCTCATTAATAAAAAGGCTTTTGAGGATGAGTGGGTAAGTTTTTGTTTAGTGCAGTTTTGGAGCTCTCATTATTCTCTATCTCTCATACTCTTCGATACTTAGAGTATTCTTTGAGCACTTTTGGAGAGTGTGGTGTACTTGAAGGTTTGGATCAAGAAAGCAAAGGAAGAGCAGGAAGGCATAAGAGGACATCGAGATCAACATCTACAAAAGGTTCTGAGTGCAACTACCGAGTTGCATGTATTTTTCCCACACTAGTTTTGGCATGCATGGTATATGCATGTGGATATTCCTAGCCTTACCATTTCATGGATAGCCATGGTGTTGTGGTTTTATTTACATTCATCATTTTCTAGTTGGTTCTCATGATTCCTTTAGTTGTAGGTTGAGTTATTGTTGGGTGTAGACCAACATGGTCCAATTTTGGTCAAAATAATACACGTCTTGAGGAGAAGAGTGCGTCGTACTGCGAAGTTAGATCTACCGCGTGGTGTCTAGGGACTTCGAGGTAGGTCAAAACCCCTCATTTTGTAATGGGTATCGGGTTTTAGTTAGTTTTTTTGTCGAGCTCATGGTATGTGGGCCATGGTTTTGTAATTTTGTAAAGATATATAAAACAATGTAATGTTGTGTCGATGTCATAAGAAGTTGATAGATGATGAGCACAAGTGATTGTATTTTCTGTCTTTAGTCTATTTTGGGCCTTAAGGGAAGGCTCTGCAGCTGAGTACGCGGAGACCTTGGAAGAGTTTGTAGCTTAGTGGACAAACTACCTACAGCTGTGTGCGTAACTTAGAAAAGATGAATCTAATGAACAGATCCATCTTAATAAATAAGGAGAATTTAGGGCCATATTATGTATCTATATATCTTATGTTGTTGTTTATTTGTTTCTACGAAGTAATGGTTGCAAGTATATTTTTTAATAGCGCAATTTATCTTATTCTATAATGGGTTTATGTTTATATGAATGTGATGAAGTAAGTAATTGGAATACACAGCGCAATAGTAATATACATGTTAGAAAATTCATTAAACACCAAGAAGCGAAGTAAAGCCACCTCGCATGGTCCCTCAAGGTTGTAGAAACTTGTTTCTACAACCACCCATAGCCACCTCGGGTGAGACTGTGATCTTCTTATAGGTCGTTGCAGAAAGGGTCGATGTTTGAGGGTTTTGTTGGTGTAAATTCCAAGCCAAACCTAGGTCAAGCCCAAACAAGTTAACAAATGGTTCTGTTGCTGGAGAATGCACTCACAAAAGTCTGCAACGCGAATAGAAATGACTAGGATCTAAGGATTATAGCGGTGTTATGGGCATATAGGACAACATGCAAGAACTGACATGCCAACCACCTTTTTGGTTGCTATATGGACAAGAAGCAGTCATGCCTATGGAGTACATTGTGCCAAGTTTTAGAATTGTAACCTTTACATATATGGAAGACTCCAATATAATGGAGGAAAGGATGGAACAATTGCTTTCTCTAGAGGAAGATAGGTTTATAGCAAGTTTTCATGAGAAAGTTCAAAAAGAAAGGGAGAAATCATGGCATGACAAGCACATCAAGGAAAATACATTCCAGGAAGGAGATCTTGTACTCTTATATGATAGAAAATTCACAAAGTTCCCATGAAAATTTAAAACACATTGGTTGGGACCATATATAATTAAGCAAATTTCTTATGGTGGCACGGTTCAACTCGCAAAGTTAAATGATCACTTGATTCCAGGACGAGTGAATGGTAGAAAATTGAAGATATATAGGGACGACTCCATCCATGGAACCTCACACTTAAAGCTAGAAGGAGGACTATCTTAGTGCCACCTACAGTTGAAAGTGGGAAATGGACTATAAACTACTCTGTAGAAGGGACTTCACCAAAGGAATATTATTGCACAATATCCAAGAGTATGTCAAAGTCTGAAAGAACCGTGCCAAAGGATGATCAATGCACGATACTCAGGAGTATGTCAAAGTCTGAAATAACCATGTTGAAGGAAGGATTGTTGTGACATAGAAAGGGATGCATCGAGGATAACTGAAAATATGACCGTTGGAAGGAAAAAGTTGTTGTTAAAGGATTTAAGTTTCCATTAAGAGGCAAGGGAGAACAACATTTATGAATCATAGGTGGTCATATCTAGCACCATATATGCATTAAATGAACAATATCTAACATATCATGAGGTTTGAAATTCAAATTCATTATAAAAGCTATATCTTGCTCCACATTTGACAGTTTACGCTCTGTATAATTCGGTTTAGAACTTGCGACCAAGTGTGAGCCAAGTGAGTTTTTATATGCATGAGAGAAGTTTAGAAGAGCTTTCCAAATAATTTGTGAAGAGCGGGCTAGCAGGCATAATGGAAGCTATGGCTAGAAAATATGCAGCACCAAGTGTACCTACGTCCCCAAGGAGGATGAGGTCATCGCGAAATAAAATCGCCACAAAAGAAGAGTTGAAGAAAAGACAATAAAATAGGTTAGTTGAAGCCTATGGAATAAGGAAATCCCAAAGGAATAAGGTAGAAAAAGAATAGCGGACGAAGACCAAATAGGATAAGAGACCTGGGTAGAAGGGAAAAGTGTGCAAGGTTATACTCATGAATTTAGGAGAAGAGCTCTTATTTTGGGTGTCAATCTGTATTCTCAAGAAAGTTTGTTAAAGTATATTGGGGGTTTGCACAATTATTTTAGACATACTATTCTCATGTTCAATCCCACAAACATAGATGGGATTTTCCTTAAAGCCATACATCTAGAAGTAAGAGGGAAACATAGTGAAGATGAGAAAAGTGATAGTTTCCTTGAGTATGAGGGTAAAGGAAAGGGAAATTTTAATGGAAGAGGAAAGAAAAATAGTTCTATTAAAATAGAAAAAGAGAAACTCACATGTAAACATTGTTTGAAGAATGGCCATGATGGAGACCATTGTTGGAAACTCCATCCAGAGTTGAAGCCAAACAAACTTAAAGCCAAAGAGAAGGGGAAAATGTTGCAATCATTGAACATGGCTTAGGTTCAGATTCAGGAGATGAAACCAAGATTATAGCAATGGGTTTCAAAGGTAAGGAAATAGTACGCACTATTTCTTCAAGTTGTTCCTATGTAACTCGAGAGGAAGATTCAAGAATTGAACTCTTTCATATTAGAGTCGTTTCAAAGCATACCAAGATAGAGATGCTATTTGATAGTGTTCTCAAGTTAATTTGATTTCAGAAGAATTAGTTCAGAAGTTAAATCTTCAAATTGTTACACATCCAAGACCTTATCCTTTAGGGTGTATGTGCAAGAATGAAAACTTGCAAATAATAAGGAACTGCATCCTAAGGTTTGCAATCAATTCAAACTTTCTTGACGAAGTTGAACTTGATGTAGTGATGCTTGATATTTCAAATATTGTTTTGGGAAGTCCTTATCTTTATGATAGGAAGGTAGTATTTCATCGCCATGAGAATAAGTATCACTTGTTTAAGGAGGTAATTGAGTACACAGTGAGAGCGCATAAGAAGAAGATAAGCTTGTCTCTAATATATACAGGAGAAATGAAGAGAATAGTGAATGCAAGTCAAAATTTGACTTTGTTAATGATCAAGCATATAGATGTTTTGAATGAGACCTTTCAAAAAGATGCATCGAATGAACAAGTTGATTTCATTGAAGTTTCTAATGCTTTTAATAAGTTGTTTCAAGAGTCTAACAGGTTGCCTTTGAAAAGAGGTAAACAAGATGTGAAATATTTGCAACAGCCAACATCAATGTTGAGTAGTGATAGAAACAAGATGTCGGTGCAAGAGAATGCAAAAGTCAAAGAGAAAGTGCAAAGAAATTTGACAAATAAGGCATATGTTCCACAAGCACTTTTTTTTGGTTTCAAAAGAGTACATGGCAATGGCAAAAACACTTTGTCAAAAGTCGACGCAAGTATAAGGTAAGACAAGCTAAAAATCACCATGTAAAAAATGTCCAAGGTGAGACAGTTTTCAAGTTTCTTTGATTGACGACCGAGGTGGAAACAAGTTTGTTTATTCAAGGATAACTTCTTGTTATACAAATAAGTGAAATTGCAGCGTGACGGTGTCTACAACAGTAAGACAAGGTCTCCAGAGTCAAGGAAAAAGACTAGTTTTTATGAAAAGCGCAGATTGTTGATATTGGGAAAATTCCAGTGGATTGAGAATGGAAGGGTGAGGGAACTATACCCTCATCCACATGTTCAGTAATGAAAGAGATTTTGGGTTCCAAAAGGCTTCCAGTGGGGAGGAATGATCAGGTGCTCAGTTTTATGCTAAAAAATCAAAGTTATCAAATTAGCTCAGAACCTGAATGGTCGCGCACTGCTAGTCGTTCTAAATCTGGTGCACTTTGTTTCATGAAAAACAGTCTTTACATGCTCCCAGAAACATGATCTGTCCGCTTTGATAAACAAACAAATTTTTTGCAGGGATGACAGGGATACTGACTAGGCATCCATATAGTCCAGTCAACAAAAAGTATATTCCAAGGAATATTCCTTACAATATTCCTACAGTTGGACCAATGAACAGATGACAAGTGACGGCATCGGATTTGTTTATTGGCGTTGAGAATGGACTAATGAGGTTGTGACACGTGGCAAGCCTGAAGGCCACCACGTGCCCTCATGGCCATTGGTCAAAATTTTAGGTGGAGGCACCAAGGTTCGACCTGCGACCTCCCCACTGCCAGTGCCAAGCCTTACCGCCACCACTACCTATTATTTCTTAACATCTATAGAAGTCAGCACATATTTAAATTACATGTTGTATTATGGCAGGGGTAAAGTGGGGCCAACCCGGAAGGGCTAGCCCCAATCCATAGAACCATTATGCCATGACCGTCGACAGAGCTCCAACCTTAATGCAGAGGTTGAACCATAACCACATTTTAATTAACCTTAAACCGATTTAAGAGGGCCTAATCCAACTTAACTGCAGATTAGTTTAAAATGTGCATTTAGTGCTTGACTGCGCTTAACTAGTGTTAAGACTCCACTTAAATTTAATTTCAAACTGCCAATTTTAGTTGCAGTTAGCTAGTTTAAGGCTTGAATAATGGGAAATTTTGAAAAGGCTATAATTTTTTTGTTTTTCGACCAATTCAGGCTCAAAAATAGGCTAGTTGACCATTTTGAGCCATTTTGGATTCATTGGAGTAGGTTACAGGACAAAAATAACATTGTCAATAGGTCAATTTGACAATTTGAGCATAATATAGAGGCCCAAACCATTGAATATTGACCAAGGAGATGTAGCCCAGGAGGGGTAACCTCCTTCATCAAATACCTGTGTTAATATTATGTATGGTGATGTTCTGTACTTTTTTTTGCTGTTGTTTAGCTCTTGTTTTTATGTTAATTGTTCACTAAATTGACATAAAAACACTCTTGAGACTTGATAATTTGCAAAAAGACATGAACCGTTAAGCACACATAAGACATTGAATTCATAATCTGAAAGAGTAATTAGCACAACAAAATTAACGTACTCCATTCAGATCAACCTCTCAGGTGTGCTGCACATAAAGGAGTAGTGTGAGTTCGTAGGAAAAGAAAACAACAACAAAGCAAAGAAGTTCAAGCAATTACTTTGGACGGTACTCACCAGCACTCTTCCATACACGACATAGTTAGAACTCTATGAAAAGTCAAGCCAACGAGTCACCTATGGATACGCCTGTTAACACTGGATGGGTGAGGGGAACCCTTTAAAAAAAAAGAATAGGTAGCAGGGAGTTAATTAACAAGAAAAACTAGAAACGAAAGGGTACCAATGTATTTCAAATATTGCCAAGATAACCCAGATAACCACTGTATCAGAAAGTCCAAATATTGGACCAAGTCACCACTTATGCAACAAAGTAAAGCAATTTTCAACAAGATATATCATATAAATAGGAAAAATACCCCTAGTACAAAAAAAGGAGAGAGAATAAATGACATAGGAACAGGGAAAATACCTCATGTAATAGCTCACTAGAGAAACGCGCAGGAAATGCGTTGGTTAAATTGTTCTTCGGAAGATAATCAGACCTGCTAATAGAGAAATAAACTTATAGATCACTCAATTCCTAAACCAGAACTTAGCCCACCTTTTTCATAAGCCTTTCACCTGTCAATCAATGAAGCCACCATGACATTGAACTTACTGGTCAAAGACCCTACCAAAAAGAAAATGTTTGCGCACAACAAACCCCAGTATATAGGAAAGGGTTTAGGGTTCGATAAGCAATTAGACAACCACCGTTGGATCACCTGTGCATCGAACAATAACCAAGGTCGAGCCCATGTGAATTGCAAGTGATCTAAGTTATATCTCACAAATTCAATAAAATACTTTTAGAGTAGCGATGAATAATATATTTATAAAAGATGGTATAAATAGATAAATCACATGTACTAACTAAGAACTATCAATAATATAAAATTGCAATGTATGCATAAAACCAAAAAGACAATCTACTCTTAACACAAGGCGAGAAAACCTGCAAATCATAAATGTTTTTTTTAATTGTACAAAAATAATGTTGATAAATGATGATGATGTAGAAATAACATGTAGAAATAACGATGGTGCAAAACGATTAACAACAATAAAAGGTAAATAATTTCAACCAATAAAAAGTAAAAAAAATAAATTTAAACAATAAAAATTAATAAATAATAAAACAATCAAAATTAAACTATAACAAAAACATTTTAAACTATAACAAAAACATTTTTTTTTAAGTCATAGTTAAATTAATGTGTAATAAAAAACCAACCTAATGCAATATATCTGCGCGGCAGGTATAATAATAATGTTTGACTAACCACATCACTGAGCAAATTTATTATTTATTTTTCGGCAGAATGTGTCACCGAGCATTTATTTATTCACTCGAACATGTGTCGTCGTAAAAATAAATTATTATTAAGGAGAAAATCAGTATTCTCAAACAAAAAGAAACTTGCGATCGCGCATGCACGTGAATGCAAACCCAAAAAAGGAGGCATACGGAAACGGATACCTGTCTCATTCGCTATCCACTATCGCCACAAATAGCAGAGAAGCAGCTGTAAATTGTTTGCGCAAATCCAAACCCGGGGGCATCAGCGACTTCCGAATCTAGCGGCGGCTATCACGAGTACGTAGTTTCCAACTTTCCCCATCTAATTAACAAAAAGTGCATTTTATTTTGTTGTTGGAACAGTGAAATTGATATTTATTTGCGAGGGAAGCAGTACACAGAAAACAGAGGTTAAAGAGTTATAACTCCGGAATTTTAGCATGATTATGAAAAAAAATTGTAAATTTTTAACAATTTAGATTAAAAGGGTCAAACTTTAAGATTTTGGGAATTTCAAGATGTTGATAGTGATAATCCATTTCTACCATTAAACACACAAACTACCTACTGCCTAATTTTAACTGATTCTTTTAAAAAAAAACAAAAAGACAAAAGAAACAAACTACCATCCAATACTATATCGAGCCGAATACCCTGCATTATGCCTACTCAATCTCAATCTCAAAACCACAAATTCCTCTCTTACACCATGCTACCTGCCTTACCCATTGATTTCGATTCCACGATTACTGCTTCCACTCCCCACCCGTGCATTTTGCCTACTCAATCTCAATCTCAAAACCACAAATTCCCCATCCTAACAAACACTTTTCTCTCTTACACCAGGCTACCTGCTTCACGCATTGATTTCGATTTAACACTTTTCTCTCTTACAACCAAGCTACCTGCTTTACCCATTGATTTCGATTCCACGCTTACTGCTTCCACTCACCCACTTTTTGCCCTATATATACCGCCACCGTGTTTTGAGTTTCCAGTATCGAGCATTCAGTTTCATCCCATAAATTCATGTGTCTGATCTGGATTCTGAAGTAGTGAGGGGAGGGGACTATCATAGCATCGCGGAAGAGGAGATGGGGGGTCCAAAAGAACAGGCTGACATGAAAATTCTGAGAGCACAGCAGTGCTCCAAGGGTAAGGGTAATTAATGAAACTGCATGATCAATCTTGTACTGGATATGGATATGGATATATGCGTAGCTAAATCCATCCATTTATTTCATTTGGTGAGCACGATGAAACTGATGAATGCATGTATGTGAATACAGAAGCAGTGAAAGCGGGGACCAAGGCAGCTGCAATTGCATGCGTAGCTTCTGCCATCCCCACAGTGAGTCTTATTGTTAATGCACCAATTCAATTCATTTCATTTCTATGTAACTGGGCCTGTTTGTTAACAACTGGTTGGATTAATGGATAACGAGGCCTTACAATAATCTGCAGATACTGGGAGCGAGGGCTATTCCTTGGGCAAGGGTTAATCTCAAGCCTGCTGCACAGGCACTTATCATCTCTACAAGTAAGTCAGTAATTAAGAAATTAAAGAGTTAAATATAGTTGTTGTGTCATTCCTAAATGTTTAGCTGTAGTTGTGTATTTCTCTTAATCATTAAGACGATTTTTCGAACCAAATAATATAATAAAAAATCAATGAATGATATACGTTTTATTTATAACCGTTGTTGCATACTTTGTTTGGACACATACCATGCAGTCAGCGGTTCGGCTTATTTCATTGTAGCAGATAAAACCATTCTCAAGGCTGCCCGGAGAAATTCCTTCCGTTAGAAAATGGAAAATGAAGCCCAGAATTCCCCTTTCTGAAAGATGGCAGAGAAGTTTAGTGAGATAAATATAGGAACATCCATGGACTTACATGGATGGAATATAATCGATCAAACATATATAGGTCTGTTCTTCAGTAAACGCGTATACCATACGTTTAAAAGTTCCTCACCATAGACGAGAATAACATGGCTCTAAGCCGTATTTTCTGTATTTCTTTACTTACATCCGGATACGTTACTTCATGGAATATTAATATCATTATCACCATCTTCGGGTCTCAGTCTTTTAATGTCCATCATTCAAGTCCATTGAATGTGGAGATCATTTTGTTGAATTTTTTCACACAATTATAATATTTTTAGAGTGTAAAATTTTTATTTTTAATTTTTAGATCATTTTGTTGAATTTTTCACACAATTATAATATTTTTAGTGTAAAATTTTTATTTTTATTTTTTATAATTTTTAGTTGTTTAAAATTATATTTTTAATATTTTTTTACATTTTGACTGTGCTAAGTATACAATTTGAACTTACAGTTCCAAATACATAATATTGAAAAAAATTGAAAATGCTAAAATGCATACTAGTAAGATAATTTAAAATAATTAAAATTTTCAAATTTTATGAATAATTATTCTAAATAATATTTTATCTATATTATCTATTTTTATTTTTATTTTATTTTGTATTACTTTATTTTATATTTATATATATATTTTGATATTGATGTAAAATGGACATGATTACATGTTTGATGTTGCAAAATGTTATGTTGAAAATTTAAAGCTGATTTAAAGAATTCAGAGGTTAATTATTATTGATTTCTATTTGATAAAGAATGATTAAAGTGATATGATGTGCCAAGGATGATCGTTGTTGTTGAATGCAATTTGTTAATTATTGTGTTGATTATCTTGATGTTTGGATTATTATCAAAATGAAAATATGGTAATAAGATTTTGCGACATAATCTTAAGAATACAGGTCTGCATTGAAAAATCAAGCTTTGTTTTTTACAATCATTGATATTGGACCCCACTCCAAATTTTCAGTTTTCCAATTAATTTGTGGAGTACTTGTCTTGAGCTTAATTTTAAATTTGGAAATGAATAAGAAGATTTTGAACAATTTTAGAAAACCAAGCGATAACACCTCAATTCAAATTCCTGCACCCAATTGAAATAGTGAACAACTCTTGTTTTAAAAATAAGCATATTTGAATGACATAAAGGTCAGAGAATGGAACATTATGTGAAATAATTCATGAATAGCCTGGTAAAGAGAGATAGAGAAGAATAATTCATGAAATAGAGTATATTTGAGAAAAAAAAAAGATAAATAACTAAACATACACTAAAATTGACTTCAAAACAAAGAAAAAAACAAAATAACCACTAAAATCAATTTATATTTCGATAAGATATTGTAGTCTCCTTGGTATCCTAAAAAGTGCAGATTCATTTGCAATAGATATCCTTTAGCAACCTGTTGAAGCCTAGAAAATCTCTGCTTCAAACATTGGGGAAAACCACCCGGTCAGGACCTTAGGACAACTCCTTTTCCGTTTGGTATGGTGGCTCCGACTGGATTTAAAGGACCAGTTTTCTTATAACTAAATGGATTGGTTTGGATGGGTGGAAATGGGACTAAATTAACTGAAATAAAACTATCTAATTTAAACTAAATACTGATAAAGAAATTCTAACACTAACTCGGGTAATTATATGTGAATACAACTTAAGATTGTTCCAATTTAACAATAACCATGAAAATGCATTATTATTTAAATTGAAATGTGCAGAAACAAATAAAGATAACTCTATTTAAGAAATTAAACAGAGTTGTATTAGCATATTGCATTCATCATTGTATACCATCTATATATACTTATGAAAGATAACGTTTCAATTATACTCAGAAATGATATATAAAAGGAAGCGTTGTGAAAACAAATATATATAAATGATAGAAATTTTAAAGCTAATATCATAAGACAAAAGAAATCAACAGTGAAAGGATAGAAATACCTCATTCATCTCGAAGACTTTCAAATGCAATGTGATATTCTAATCCAGTAACTCTGATGCAAAATCAAATTCCAAGGTACAGAAATGCAACACTTCAAAGATAATTTCGCATGAAAATCACCAAATGTGATCCTTTTTAAAAATATATAAGACAATGGAGTACAGAAATGCAATCTCCAAGTCAAAAAATATTAAGATCCAGGACCCTTCTCTAAATGCATGAGAAGGGTTTAAATACTACTTAGCTAAATCTAAAAATAGTCTTATTACAAAAATTAAGGATTCGGTTCAATGACCGTCCTTTTCCTAGGCTAAAATACAGTAAAATTAAAACTAAATATAACTATTTATGAACTTGATCTTTAAACTTGCAGGCATCTAGCATAGTTTTGAGAAGATGCGGTTGACCGACTTCAGAATTCAACTGTCCTGAAAAGACAGAGTCGGCAAGCGTAGGCGCAATCTTCTCTGTAGCATTGATGATACAATTAAGTGCGCTGTGCTGACTGTGTGGCTTCACCAAGTACATCCAATATGAGTCCCAATTTAATCTTGTCAGCCCTTGGATTGATCTTGCTCGTTCTTCTGCCTTTTGTCTCCATTCTGTTTGCAGTTGATGTGCCTGTGGGAGATATCCTGGAACAGTTTCTGGAATCAGATTAGCTTTGTGTAAATTGTCATTTACACAATCAGTAAGAGTGTTTGCCGCTGTAGCCGCCTCCTCTGCTGCCTTTTCAGCCCTTCTGATTTGTGCATTTTCCTTTATTGGAGCTTTTTGCTCTGTTATTAATTTTTCAATTTCATTTTGCTTCACCATTTTCTCATATCATACTTTAGCCAAAGTAGTTTCTTCTTTATCGATTTGACCTTTCGCAGTAGTTTTTCTCTGTGCCGAACACGCTCCACATCTTTTTCCTTGCTTAGCATTAAGTGCCTTGAATTTGGTCAATGTTTCCTCATTTTGTCTTACAGTTATTTCAAGTCTCTTCGAGACCTGACCTTTCTCAAGAAGAGCTTTATGTTTCTCTGAGAACTCCTGACCTCCAACAGCTTCTTCAGTAACTTCTAAAAGCTCTATAAAGGATAATTTTGGCAAACTTACATACCTTATCTTGTGGTAGAAACTGTGTCAATTTGCCCACTTGGATATTTGAACTTGTGAACAGCGTCTAAAACATCCTTTTTTGGTACTGTCCACCCGTGTTTGTTTTTCTTCAATGGTTCATCTCTTTTGGTCCATTCCTGTGTGCATTCTGACAAATTCGCATGTTCTCTGGCAAATTCTTCCATAAATTGCTTATTATAAGGCGCATGAGGTTCCGGCAACTCATACATCAGCCTCACGTCTTCCGTGGTGAATGACCCAATTAGCTCTTCAGATGGAGTTCTAAATTGCCTGTCTGAAATATCGGTGCTATCCAGCACCCATTTCACCATGTCCGTATATGGGAGAATCCTTGGCCTTGCCGCTATCCTATGGAGAAATGAACAAGCCAGTTCTTTGAGGGTTGCTTCAGACGTATTACTAGAACCTGCTGTAGCCACAACTTTCATCACCACAGGATTTTCTTCTTCTAACAGATTATACATTCCTTCCCAAGTGGATATACCGGCATCCTTATTACAAGCGGTGTCTGCATACAGCGAAGCCATTTCTCTGTTTTCAGAATTCGAGCTCTTCTCCTTCTTACCCATAGTGTTTAGTGAAAGCTTTGTATAGACGTTTGCTCCTTCGTGCCTGCGTTTTACGAGTAAATGACAGTAATGGCATAAGAAAGGTGATGAGACTGTTTTAAATGCGAAGGCGGATGAAATATAATATTTTAATTGTGAAACGACTTTCAATCAAAACAAAATCTCATTTACCATTCATTTTCAATCCAATCATTTAATCTAATCATTAAAGCGCATAACAAATTTGATATATGGGAAGATTGCCTTTGGCCAACGCGCCTACATGAATCTGCGACATTGCGATCTGCGATTTTCTGCGCAATATCACAATATCGCAATGTCGCAATATCACAATATCGCAAAATGAAGCCATCGTAGTTATGTAAAATAGCGCAAAAGCGGAAATTGCGCAATAGCACAAAAGCGCATATCGCAAATCTCGCAAAAGCGCAAAATGGTAAACAGCGCAAAAGATATTCGTTTAACATTTTTGTTTTCTGCGCTATGCGATCTGCGACCAATATGTTTATTGTATAGGTTTTTGGGATCGCATTATCGCAAAAGCGCAAAATCGCATTTTCAGTTTTATAAAAGATATATATCATTTTGTGATGGGTGCGGTATTTTGTTTAAAGAACAATTTTATTGTAATCTATCATAAACTTAAGTGTTTCTTAATGTTCTTTCTAAGGGATTTCTCTAAGTTTATGATAGAAAGTTTTATTTGAAAAGGAAAACAAATCTTAATTGATTTTTTGGAATTTTTAACTAAGGGTCCCCATTTATTTAGTATTATTACTAATATTAAATAAAAAGGGGGGTTGTTGCTGGTCACAACAATTGGCAATTCACTGAAAGAAACAGTTATCTCTGAAAAAATAAAATGAACACTATATCTTTAGTAAGTAAAGATTTTTAAAGATAATGAAAACTATATTAGGATAATTCAAATAAAATGTAACTATGAAAAAGAAATAAAAATCATTTCATAATTTCTTTCGAATTCCTTAAGAATAAAAACATTTTGGGTTATTTCAAGCTTTGATTGGTGTTAATAATGAATTAAGTGGATTTCTCCAAGTTTTGGTTTTATAATATACTCTATTGCCATAGGTATTGCCTCTGCTGCCAGCAAACGTTCATAGTCTCGACAGGGTTACCTTTAAACCATTAACCATTCATTGTCCCATCCAACTAAAATTATGACTTTTTAAAAGATAAATTTATAAGACCTATTATCTCATGTTTTTGTCTTTTATTTATTTTTTATTTTAAGAGCCATTGTTCTGGTTTGGCAGCCAGTTAATAACAATGCCATTCACTAGTTATAATTAAACTGAACAAGTTGGCTCGTGATGAGACCCCTTGTCTTATATTTATAAGCCATTACCCCGTTTTGGTATGCAGTATTGGTAATGTCAGTTTTTATTACTCCTTATGAACATGGTAAGTCGGCTCGTAATGAGACCTCTTATCTCTTAAAATTTTCGTATAATTTCTTAGAATTACATTCTAAAAAATCACAACTTAAATGGATGGGGTGAAATAGTTTTATCTTTAAGAATCAATGGATGACAATTTTCAGAGTTTTTTGAGTTCCAAAACTTTGAAAAAAATCTTTACTTTGATAGATAACCTTTCTCTGCTTAATAAACTTATGATGATTTACATTCTTCTCAAGTTTTCAAAAGATCATGCAAATGATTGAAATAATCTTTCAAAGTTTAACATCTTACTTTAAACTATTCAAAAACTGTGATCATTACTTTAAAAATTCTTATTTACACAAAATAAATATTTATAATATTCTCCCGAAGAAATTTTCTTAAATAGTAAACAGTCAATTATAGACTCATTAACAATCTTTATTTGCAAAAAAAATCAAAAACTCTACAGAAAGGAATATGTACAATTTAAGAAGGGGTTACCTCCTTATGAAAATAATTTCTTCAAGATAAGCTCATTTACAGGAAGAGATTCTCTCTTACCTGTTAGATCTTGGAGTATGAATGTATTTGAGCTTATCTTCTCAACGATCTGAAATGGTCCAAGCCACATTTTCTGAAACTTGGTATGTTTACCTTTTTTTTCGCGTGCTTTATCCCATTTCAGAACAAGATCACCAATTGACAAAATTTTTGAGCGAGTAGAACTTGCATCAAAAGAAGATTTTACAAGCTGTTGATGTTTTTCATGAGTAATTTTTGCTTTATCCCTATCTTCTTCTAGTTTAAGGATTTGATCATATCTCAATTGAATTGATGAAGAAGGATTTTCTTCAATAAATTGCACTAGGGCTAGTTATGGAAGAGTTAAATTTGATGGTATCACAACTTCTTTTCCATAAACCAAATTGAAAGGTGAAGTCCCTATTGAAGCTTTTTCAGTGATACGATCAGCCCATAATGCAAAAATTAAAGACTTGTGCCAATTCTTTTGATTTTGATCAATGGTCCTTTTAATGATTTTGATAAGGTTTTTGTTAGTGGATTCAGCCAAACCATTACCTTGTGGATAATAATTTGCTGAATATTTTAATTTAAAACCTCTTTTGACTGCAAATTCTATTAAACTATTTCCAGAGAAGTAAGATGCGTTATCAAAGAATAGAGCGTTAGGTACACCAAACCTGGTTATGATGAATTGATCTATGAAATCAATAATTGCATCAGAATTGGCTACCTTCAACGGGATTGCCTCTACCCATTTTGTAAAGTAATCAGTTGCAGTAAGGATGTACTTGTGCTGTTTGGAAGAATGAGGTACTATCTCACCAATAATGTCAAGCCCCCGTTGTTAGAATGGTTGCTCAATAGTCACTGGTTGCAAAGGAAAAGTTGATTTCCTTTGTCTTCCACTTGTAGTTTGACAAATTCGGCACTTCCTTACGTAATCATGCGTATCTTTAAAAAGGGTAGGCCAGTAATAACCATCACGAATTACTTTGTGAGCTGTGGTATCACCTCCAAAATGACCTCCTGCTGGTCCATCATGCAACTCCTGCAAAACCTTTTCAACTTCAGTCTTTTCAAGACATCTTAATAAAATTGAATCATAATTTTTTCTAAATAACACATTATCAATGATCTCATATTTAATAGCCTTTAACCTTAAAGCGCGTTTACTCTTATAGCTGAGATTAGAAGGAGCATACCCATTTTTCAAGTAATAGATAAGATCAACATACTGAGATACAAAATTTGTAACATTTATCCGACTTACTTGAATATCTTGATTTGATTCTTGATTTTCTAGTATGTTATGAGCTCCTGCCAATAATTTGCAAAACCCTTGTCCTCTAACAATCTTAGCTGGTTTAATATCAATATCATATTCTTGCAAGGTTGTTACCCAGTTAGCTCTCTTTTCTCCTACTTCTTTTTGAATTAATAATTGCCTCACTGCAGAGAATGGGACAATGATTTTTGTATGTGTTTTCAAGAGAAAATGTCTGAAATGTTTGATTGATTTAAACACAGCAAAGGCTTGTTTTTCAACATCGGAATAATTAAGCTCAGCTCCTTGCAGATTTGAGCTAAAGAAAGAAATTGGTGCTTCGATTTCTCGATCATTGAGTTGTGTTAAAACGGCTGCATAGGATGTTTCAATGGCCAGAGTATACAAAATAAAATCTTTAGAAAAATCTGGGTATTCAATGCTGGTGCATTAATGATTGCTCGTTTGATTGAATCAAAAGCTTCTTTTTCTTTATGCGTCCATTTGAATATTGAATTCTTCTTGATCATATTTTGCATAGGTAAAACAATTAAAGAAAAATCAGGAATAAATCTTTTAACAAAATTTATCTGTCCAAGAAAAGATTGCATGGATTTTTTGTTATGTGGTAAAGAAATATCAGAAATTTCTTTCACTCTATCTGGATCAATATATATACCATCTTTTGACACAACAAATCCTAAGAGTTTTCCTTCATCTAAAGCAAAGAAAAATTTCTTCGGATTTAAGGAAATACCAAACCTTCTACATCTTTCAAATATTTGCTTTAAATCATGTAGATGATTGGTTCTCTTTTTTGAAGATACTGTTATGTCATCAAGATAAACAAAAACTTATTTATTGATCAGACCTTTAAATGTTATGTCCATGGCTCTTTGAAAAGTTGCTCCTGCATTTATTAGACCAAAAGGCATTTTCTGATAAGCATAAGTTCCCCATTTTGTTTTGAAAGTTGTTTTCAATCTATCATCTGGATGAACTAAAACTTGATTATAGCCCGAAAATCCATCGAGAAAGGACATAAGTTCAGAACCAGCTACCTTTTGAAGTATCTGTTCCATGTTTGGCAATGGGAAATTGTCTTTTAAACATGCCTTGTTTAAATTTCTGAAATCAATACAGATTCTTATATCACCATTCTTCTTCCTTACAGGTACCATATTGGAAACCCAATTGGAGTGCCTGACCGGAAAAATGATTTTGGCTTTTAAAAGTTTATTAACTTCTGATTTGATTTGACTTTCGAGATTTGGATGGATCTTTCTCAACTTCTGTTGAATAGGTTTAATATCAGGAATCATTGGAATCGTGTGTTGAATAACCGAAGTATCATACGTTTTTAGATCATCATAATTCCAAGAAAAAACGTTTTTATACTTGTTCAACAGTTTAATGAACGCATTCCTTTCCTCTGGTGTTAAATTGAGTCCTAAGTTAACGTTTTACGGTTTAGAATCAGAACCAAGATTTACTAATTCAAACTTCAAAGTAGAGCTTTGAAGTTTAGCATTAGTGACTTTCTTGAATCTGTCTTTAATGTCATATAAATCCTCTAATTTAACAACAGATTTTGGAATGGGGTTTTCATTACCTTTTGAAGAAATTTGTAAATCATGATCATCTTCATCAATAATTTGCTCATCATATGATTTCTCTGAAGTCATGAAATTTAAAATATCTTGATCATGATAGAATACTCTCCAATTTGTAACATTATCTGGGACAGATGGACGAAAAATCAATTCTACAGAAAACCTATCAGGACTGCAATCTTCAGCAGGTAGGAGTTTAGATGCAATATTAGCTAACAAGTCAGCTGATGTATTCTGATTCTTAGGAATAGGAGAAATATTGAATGCTAAAAAATGAGTGGTGAGATCTTGTACTAGGGTTTGATAGTGTTTAAGATGTCCTGAAAGGCAATGAATAGTATTCCTAACTTGTTTTATGACAATTTCGGAATCACCAAAGAATTTCAAGTATTTAACATCTAACCCTATAGCTTTATAAAGTCCTTGAACCAAGGCTTCATATTCTGCGGTATTGTTAGTACACTCAAATTCTAACCTACATGACAGCATAGTTTTCTCACCATCTGGATCAATTAAGATGCATCCAGCTCCAGCTCCATCACTAGACTTTGATCCATCAAAATATAGCGACCAAAATAAAGACTTATCTATTGACTTATCTACAATTACATCAAAAATATTTACAATTCTGGAAGGATCAGATTGTGAAAATTTTTCTATTTGAGAAACAAAAGTATTTACAGAAAAAGGTGATTGAGGAGCTTCGAAGTTTCCCAGAAATGATTCAGCAGAATAACCTCCAAGAATATTGTTGTTGAATGCTACAGGTTCATTGGGTTGTTCAAATTCAGTGACAGTGTGCGTCATATGTTTTTCTCGTTCGATTTTAATTTGATTTGGTTTCCCTTTGTAGGGAAGCCACATATGCGAATAATCAGTTGAGATATAACCATTAAGTTTCACAGACCAGTCCCTGCTCAAAATTAATCCATAGAATTCAGGAATATCATCAATCAAAATATCAATTCTTTGGACAATTCTAGGATCAGAAGCTAATCTGATAGTAACTGAATTGATTTCTCTTACAACTTGAAATTTAGAGCGATCCAATTGAACGATATGAACTGCTGATTTCTGTGGTTCGATATTCAATTTGGCACAGACAGAAGTAGGCATTATATTGGAGGAGGCTCCAGAATCAATCAAACAATTGTGCAGATTCTTATTGTACATCTCATAAGTCAAAAAAAAGGAGGATTTTGAGAATTTGACTTTTCTCCAATGAGCATTGTATCAGTAGCATCTACCTTATCTGGTGGCTTACCAGCTCCTCTAGCTGCTTTTGCAACTACACCGCTTGGTAAAGGAGAAATTGGTGTAGCGTTTAATTCTTTCATTAGCAACTTTTGCTGGTGTTTTAGTTTGCTAAGTTCATGTAAGGAAATGTTGGCTTTGATCTTTTTCATGTCTTCAACAATGTTGTACTCCATAGGATCTGACACTACTAAAGTTTTTGTTGTTGATGTGGGAGGATTAGAAGAAGATGGCTGATTTTGAGTAGGTAATGGAGAAGTTTTCTTTACAGGGGATTTGTCTTCGGTACTTGGAGTTGTAATTTTCTTTTTAGGAACTGTTTGCACTGGTTCCGATATAGATTTACTCCTAGTACTTACAGGCATAGCTTCTTCACTATCTGAATTAAGGAGAATTAAATCCCACATTCCATTCAATTCAGCTATTTCTTCATTCTCATCTTCCTCATCTGATATTAGAGATGTATCTTCTTCTTCTTCCTCTTCCTCTGATTCTGCATTAGAGATTGCATTAGGAGGTTTAGATTCAACTTGGTTTCTTCTGAAATTTCGGAATGGTTTCTTGGTAGAAGTTTCAGCTACTTGTTTTTTAATTTCAACCATTTCATTTGACATGGTTTTAAGAACTTTCTGTAAACCTTCCATGTCGTATGGATCTTTGACCTTTTTCTTTGAATCATCTTTGAAACTGACTTTCTTCGATTTCCTTTCCTCAATAGCATTTTTCTTTTCTAGAGAGATAATTCATTTTTCTACTGTAATAGCTTCTTTCATATTCTCAGCTAACGTAGGTTTTGCAGCTCTGTCTACAAAAATTGCTATGTTTGAAGGTAAGGCAGTTATGTACCATTCAATTCTGACTTGTTCACTGGGCTGTGAATCTGTGTGAATTTTGTTCAAGAGTTTGTTGAATCTAGCGTTGAATTCTTTAATGGGTTCCTTGGGTTCTATCTTCAAATTGGAGAGGTCATTGAGTAAAGTTTCTATTGATCGGTCATCTCCAAATTTGGTTAAAAAATGATCTGCAAAAATGGCCCAACTTGTTATGGATCCTGATGGTAACGAAAAGTACCATGATCCAGCTACTCCTTGAAGAGTATAAGGGAATAGTCTAACTACAACATCTTCATGTGTGACTCCATTCAAATTTATAGCCAGCATAAAGTTATTGACATGTTCTTCATCTTGAATGTTAAGATCTGGGCTAAATTTTGGAAGCCATTTTCCAGGATTGTCTGGTAAATCATGTAAAGGTGCAGCCATATTGACTGCCCATGGAGTAGCCCATGGTCTAGCCATTATTGGAACAACTATTGGAGGAGTAGTAGAAATTGGTGGTGTTTGAATAGAAGTTGTTGGAATAGATGATGTTGAGATTGATGATGATTGAGTAGATGATGATTGAGTGGATGATGATTGAGGAGATGATATGGAAACAATTGTACTTTGTTGAGATGGGATTTCGGAAACAGGTATTTGAATATTAGATGTTGAACTTATATTACTTTCTGATTCCTATTGAATTTTTCTTGTCTTACTTCTACTAGGTAAAGGGAATTCTTTCGGAGAAATACCAAGTTTTTCACTTTGAAGCCTAGTAAGAGGTTTGGAAGAAACAAATTTTGAAGTTACACTACCTTCAGATATTTCAGACTCTTCTAAAGATAATGAGAATCCTTTCAATTTATGAATTAAATCTTGAACTTCGGGAGACTCAGGATGTTGATTGTCTGAATGTTTTGAGATTTTGGTAGTGGGTGTCTGAATATTTTCTGCAATTTCTTCTCTAGGATTTTGAATTTCAGAAGAAATTGAAGAAGTTAATGAGGGTGTTTTGCTCTCAGAATGGCTTGTGGATAAATATTTACTTGCCATCCATAGCTCAGCCCTCCTTCTAGCGCCAAAAATGTTGAAGCCTAGAAAATCTTTGCTTCAAACATCAGGGAAAACCACCCGGTCGGGACCTTAAGACAGCTCCTTTTCCGTTTGGAATGGTGGCTCCGACTGGATTTAAAGGACCAGTTTCCTTATAACTAAATGGATTGGTTTGGATGGGTGGAAATGGGACTAAATTAACTAAAATAAAACTATCTAATTTAAACTAAATACTGGTAAAGAACTTCTAACACTAACCCAGGTAATTATATGTGAATACAACTTAAGATTGTTCCAATTTAACAATAACCATGAAAATGTATTATTATTTAAATTGAAATGTGCAGAAACAAATAAAGATAACTCTGTTTAAGAAATTAAACAGAGTTGTATTAACATATTGCATTCATCATTGTATACCATCTATATATACTTATGAAAGACAACGTTTCAATTATACTCAGAAATGATATATAAAAGGAAGCGTTGTGAAAACAAATATATATAAATGATAGCAATTTTTAGAGCGAATATCATAAGACAAAAGAAATCAACAGTGAACAGATAGAAATACCTTATTCATCTTGAAGACTTTCAAATGAAATCTGATACTCTAATCCAGTAACTCTGATGCAAAATCAAGTTCCAAGGTACAGAAATGCAACACTTCAAAGATAATTCCGCATAAAAATCACCAGATGTGATCCTTTTTAAAAATATATAAGACAATGGAGTACATAAATGCAATCTCCAAGTCAAAAAATATTAAGATCCAGGACCCTTCTCTAAATGCATGAGAAGGGTTTAAATACTACCTAGCTAAATCTAAAAATAGTCTATTACAAAAATTAAGGATTCGGTTCAATGACCGTCCTTTTCCTAGGCTAAAATACAGTAAAATTAAAACTAAATCTAACTATCTATGAACTTGATATTTAAACTTGCAGGCATCTAGCATAGTTTTGAGAAGATGTGGTTGACCGACTTCAGCATTCAACTGTCCTGAAAAGACAGAGTCGGCAAGCGTAGGCGCAATCTTCTCTGTAGCATTGATGATACAATTAAGCGCACTGTGCTGACTGTGTGGCTTCACCAAGTACATCCAGTATGAGTCCCAATTCAATCATGTCAGCCCTTGGATAGATTTTTCTCTTTCTTCTGTCTTTTGCCTCCATTATAGTTGCAGTTGATGTGCCTATGGGAGATATCCTGGAACAGTTTCTGGAATCAAATTAGCTTTGTGTAAATTGTCATTTACACAATCAGTAAGAGTGTTTATCGCTGTAGCCACCTCCTCTACTGCCTTCTCTTTGTGCATTTTCCTTTATTGGAGCTTTTTTCTCTATTATTAATTTTGCAATTTCATCTTGATTTTGCTTCACCATTTTCTCATATCATACTTTAGCCAAAGTACTTTCTTTTTTATCGATTTGACCTTTCGCAGTAATTTTTCTCTGTGCCGAACACGCTCCACATCTTTTTCCTTGCTCAGCATTAAGTGCCTTGAATTTGGTCAATGTTTCCTCATTTTGTCTAACAGTTATTTCAAGTCTCTTCGACTCCCGAATTTTCTCAAGAAGAGCTTTATGTTTCTCTGATAACTCTTGACCTCCAACAGCTTCTTCAGTAACTTCTAAAAGCTCTATAGAGGATAATTTTGGCAAACTTACATACCTTATCTTGTGGTAGAAACTGTGTCAATTTGCCCACTTGGATATTTGAACTTGTGAACAACGTCTAAAACATCCTTTTTTGGTACTGTCCACCCGTGTTTGTTTTTCTTCAATGGTTCATCTCTTTTGGTCCATTCCTGTGTGCATTCTGACAAATTCGCATGTTCTCTGGCAAATTCTTCCATAAATTTCTTATTATAAGGCGCATGAGGTTCCGACAACTCATACATCAGCCTCACGTCTTCCGTGGTGAATGACCGGATTAGCTCTTCAGATGGAGTTCTAAATTTCCTGTCTGAAATATCGGTGCTATCCAGCACCCATTTCACCATGTCCGTATATGGGAGAATCCTTGGCCTTGCCGCTATCCTATGGAGAAATGAACAAGCCAGTTCTTTGAGGGTTGCTTCAGACGTATTACTAGAACCTGCTGTAGCCACAACTTTCATCACCACAGGATTTTCTTCTTCTAACAGATTATACATTCCTTCCCAAGTGGATATACCGACATCCTTATTACAAGCGGTGTCTACATACAGCGAAGCCATTTCTCTGTTTTTAGAATTATGGCTCTTCTCCTTCTTACCCATAGTGTTTAGTGAAAGCTTTGTATAGACGTTTGCTCCTTCGTGCCTGCGTTTTGCGAGTTAAATGAGAGTAATGGCATAAGAAAGGTGATGATACTGTTTTAAATGTGAAGGCGGATGAAATATAATTTTTTAATCGTGAAACGACTTTCAATCAAAACAAAATCTCATTTACCATTAATTGTCAATCCAATCATTTAATCTAATCATTAAAGCACATAACAAATTTGATATATGGGAAGATTGCCTTTGGACAACGCGCCTACATGAATCTGCGACATTGCGATCTACGATTTGCTGCGCAATATCGCAATATCGCAATGTCGCAATATCGTAATATCGCAAAATGAAGCCATCGCAGTTATGTAAAATAGCGCAAAAGCGCATATCGCAAATCTCTCAAAAGCGCAAAATGGTAAACAACGCAAAAGATATTCGTTTAACATTTCTGTTTTCTGCGCTATGCGATCTGCGACCAATATGTTTATTGTATAGGTTTTTGGGATCACATTATCGCAAAAGTGCAAAATCGCATTTTCAGTTTTATAAAAGATATATATCATTTTGCGATGGGTGCGGTATTTTGTTTAAAGAAAAATTTTATTGTAATCTATCATAAACTTAAGTGTTTCTTAATGTTCTTTCTAAGAGATTTCTCTAATTTTATGATAGAAAGTTTTATTTGAAAAGGAAAACAAATCCTAATTGATTTTTTGGATTTTTTAACTAAGGGTCCCCATTTATTTAGTATTATTACAAATATTAAATAAAAAGGGGGGTTGTTGCTGGTCACAACACAACCCCACAATAAACACATTATGTCCATGAACTTCATTCAAGCACACTACACCATTTGATCATGATTATACTTCATTCATGCTTAATTTCTCTATGATGAGTCTCCTTCTTTTAATTATCTCTCAACTTGCCAGTAAACAGATTATGTGCATGAACTTTATTCAATCACACTATTTGATCATGCTTACTCCATTCATGAATATACTTCATTCATGCTTACTTTCTCTTATGATGAATGGGTTTCTTTTAATTATCTCTCAAGTGACTTGTTCATATTCATTTTTGCATATTTCTTTATGTGGTTTATTGTTTTCTCTAAAATAAAGCTGTATTATTGAATATAAATTATAGATTATAATAATATTTTTAAATTAATTTTGTTTGATATGAAATTTATAGTTTAACTTTAAAATATAATTTTTATGAATGTAATAAATTTATAATTAGTTAGAAGATTAATTTATATATATTTTTTAAGATTATCAAAAACTTATTTTAATTATTAAAATTTTATTCTATAGAAATAACAAATGAGCTTATATTAACTTTAGAATTTTAATAATTAAAATAATTAAAATAAAATTTAATTGAAAATAAATATTATTTTATAAATAAATAAAAATCAATTATTAAATATTATATTATTTATAACTAAATAAATTAGTTCAATAATTTAAACTAATTATATAAAATTTAGGATTTATTATAATTATGACATGAGAATTTCTATGGGCTTCTAGGACTAGTAATTCAACCCACTTAGGGCTTTTAGAGCGTTTATACAACAAAGGCTTCTATGAATAGTAACTCAACCCACCGTTATTCATTGGGCTTCCAAAGCATTTTTCCAACCAAGGATTCGAGGAACTAATAATTATTGGCTTGTTTGGGCTTGACCCAAGTTTGGCTTGGACTTCGCACCAACAAAACCATTAGACAACGACCCTTTCAGAAATGACTTGCAAGCAAATCATAGTCTCACTCGAGTTGGCTATGGGTGGTTGTAGAACCAGGTTTCTGCAGCTTTGAGGGTCTGCACGAAGTGGATTTACTTCGCTTCTCTATGTTTTACCAATATTCTAACATGTATATTACTACTACGTTGTGTATTCTAATTACTTACTTCATCACATTTAGATAAACGTAAACCCATTATAAAATAAGATAAGTTGCGCTATTACAACATATACTTGCAACCATTACTTCACATAAAAATATAAACAAGAACATAACACATATAGATACATAATATGGCCCAAACTTCTTATTATTTACTAAGATGGATATGTTCAATACATTCATATTCTCCGACCTGTGCATACAACTGCAGGTGGTTTGCGCACTAGCTGTAGAATCTTCCAAGGTCTCTGTGCACTCAGCTGTAGAGCTTTCTCTTAAGGTCCAAAACATACTAAAGATAAAAAATACAATCACTTTTGCTCATCAAATATCAACTTCTTATGACTTCGACACAACATTAAATTGCTTTATATATCTTTAAATTATTACAAAACCATGGCCCAAATACCATGGGATCAAAAACACAATTAACTAAAACCCGATACTTGTTACAAAATAAGGGGCTTCAACCCACCCCGAAGTCCCTAGACAATGCACGATAGATCTAGATTTGCGGTACCACACACTCCGATCCTCAAGACGTAGATTCTTTTGACAAATTTGGGCTCCACCAAAGAGGCCGTGGACACTCACATGTGCCTCATCCCGAGTCACTCAGCTATTGTACCCAATATATTTGCTACTATGTTTTTGTAAGCATCATTAAATGGCTGAAGTATCTCTGCAATCTGATTTTCTTCTTGGCGTATTTCTTCCAATAGTTTCTTTATTGTTGGTCTGACAGTCTTCTACAACACTTATTTTTCCTCTGTCATAGATCCTTGAGCTTATCATCTACTTCCTAAAAAATCTAGAGGGCCTCATCCTGCCACGGTTGAGTCCTTGCTATCAAAATCTTCTCTTTCCTTCGAAGATCTTCAATCTGCGTTTGAATAGTATTCCCTTCAGTGATCCTGACAAGTCTCTGTGATAGTACTAAGGTCTTCATAGTCACCCAGATTTATTCTAGCTTCTTCTTCTTCATATGTATCACCTTTTAATTCTCTGAACGTTTGGATTCTCCTGCAATGAGGTCCAAATATCCATGGTTTCATCTAGCAATTTTCCACATTCTTCTACTGTGTCAGAGATGCCTTTCACTGCAGCTTTGAGGTCCATCTCCCTCTGTTCTCAAACTTCTGGTGGCGTGACTGGCTGAAGCCTCATTTACAACTCATTAATCTTCACTTTGTACTCAAATTTCATTTCTACAATCTTATTCTTTGAATCCTTTATCGCGAGGGCAAGCTTCACGACCTTCTCTGCTGGTGCTTCTCCTTCACAAACCTGTACATCTGACACTTCACTGCAAGTATTTCTAATTTTTTCTTCTAGATGTTACTGTTGTTGGCACACTTCACCTCTCTCCTTGATTAAGCGATCGAGCTCCCTTTACATCGAAGCTCTTCCCTTCTCCATTTGTATGTTTAATTGTGATGTGCATTGTTCTCGCCCTTTCAATGCATTTGTTATGATTTGGTGGAATTTGTGCAATTTCTAAGTGGGTAGCACGGTGATGTTCATACTGACATTTTCCCATCCTATCATGCGCTCTTTATCTTTTGTAGCTTCATATGGTGGCGCTCCTCCTTGTACCTGTAAAATTATTAATCCAAATTTTGTCTTTATTTAAACGATTTGGCTGTGCTCGTTGAGTTGTCTATTCTTGTTGTTTGGTTGGTTGTTCCGGTTGTCTAGTTGTTTGTGTCAGTACCTTTAATTCTACCATTCTTTCCTCAATCTCGGTTAAGAGTGCATTATAGTGATCCTCTATCCTTTTCCATGACTCCGCTATCACTTCTTGAAATTTGTCCCCAATCTCGTTGATGACCCCCTTAGTGAGGACAAGTGGTGTTGCACCCCTATATTTTTCCGCTTAATTCTTCTTCCTTCCGCCCATCATAGTTATTGTAGGGACCCTCTTCTGGATGATGAATGGTGAATCCTCTAGCTCTATGTCGCTTGGAGGGTATTGACCAGCCCAGTCATGCTCTGACTCTATCTCTTCTACATCTTTATCCTTTCCACTTGTACACACATGTTGTGTGGTGTCTTCCTCTACTGCCCTATCTCCTGTGGTTGGATTCATCCACTCCACTGGCCCAAGTTGTATTATTATGACAAGGTCATCTTCGATGACTAGATTTGACAGAGGATGCCATTCTGCCATCAGATCCTTCCTAGCCTTAACATATAGCTTGTGAAAATTTTCCTTGAATCTCGTAATATTGCAATACTGCTCAAACAATCTTGGTGATAGCTTGGGATGTTGATTCACTACGATGCACAAGTCCATTTCCATCAATACTTAGAAAATATTGTTTTCTTGTGTGCACATCAGCTCCTTGGTAAATCCGAGTGAGGAATAACGCATGGATTCGCATACATCTGGTTCTTCTGGGGAAATTTTGAATCTGTTGGTTCCTTCCATGCTAGCAGGGAAATGATCAAGATCAACCACGCGTAATGAGATTTCTTGCTTTCTTCTTGTGCTTCGCTGCAATCCTCGAAAAAATCCTTGCATAAATATCTAATCCAGTTAAACTGAACCCCTTTACTGCACTACGCGGCTAAGGAAACCATGACCGCGGGGACTTCATTTTTTTTGCACTTTCGCGTAGTATTTCCTACTAAAATGTGTGCAGAAAATCACACTGCTTCGTCGCTGATAGAATTAATGTTGTAACTACATGCCCTTTTACTATCTCGTATGTGTCCTTCATATTCTGTGCTACTTCCTTCTCTTGTGTTTTTCCAATGAACACTTTAGCAGGGTCCTTTCCTTGGTTAGGAAGCCTAGTAATCCTCCTTATCAACATTTCATTAATCGGGATCCTCTCTCCTAGCCAGAGGTATCTTTCATGCGCAAATAAAATCAACTATTGAACATGAATCATATTGATTTTACTTCTCCCAAAGTGTGGGACATTTAAAAAATTGAGAAAGCATGCTCTCTACACTCCTTCAATCCATTCATGTGGCTCCAACGTGGTGATTTCGTTCTCTAGATAATATACTTGGTGTAGGTACCTTCTTGGCTCGAATTGTGGGTACTTACTTTGATCATTGAAGTCCCAGTCCTCCATATTCAATTGCGGGATTTTTCCAAGTGGTTTTCCTTCAAATGGTACTTTCTTTGGTAGCAGTAATGTGAAAGTGCTGGAATTTTCATTTTCAAGATCCTTAACCAGCTTCGCATCCAAATTTATTGGTGGAAAATATGGTGGTAACACAGAGGTAAGTTGTGCGCTCTCTATTTCCATCTGATCCATCATAACTTCCTCCTCACTGTCATGAATTTTTTCTGGTTCCTTCTGCTTTAGTGGTTTCTTCGCCTTCTCTGCAGGTCTCTTATCTTGTTTGGTATTTTTCTGATATTATTTTGATACCTTCTTCCTTGGGGATTTCCTTATTCGACAGGCTTCTGTTGGTCTCTTTTCTTGTCTTTTATTAGACTCTTCTTCTATGTCGGTTTGATTTCATGGCGACCTCATGCTCCTTGGGGACATAGGTACACTTGGTGTTGCATATTTTCTAGCTTGGGCTTCCATGATGCCTTCTAGCCCCTTCTTTACAAATTCTCCGGATGACTCTTTGAAACTTCTCTTAGACATACAACAACTGGGTTGTCTCACACTTGGTCGGAAGTTCTCAACCGAATTCTCCAGAGCACAAAGTGTAAAATTTGGAGCAGGATGTAGCTTTTATAGTGAATTTGAATTTCAAAAATCATGATATATGGGTAAAAATGTGTATGTGGGTTACACTTTCGTGAGAAACGTGGTCGAAAATTTCATTTTCCCAATAGTTTAGCTGAAATTTTATAAAATTTCAGCTGAACTATTAGAAAGCTTAACCAAAGTTTTGAAATTAATTCGGCTAAAATAATTATTCCATTTACATTGACGACGTATTGATGGTGTGGGTAAACATATTTTTGGTCGGAGATGGGAAAACCGACAAAAAAATTTTGGCCGAACTAATAGTCCGGACAAACTATTAGTCCGGACAAACTTTTTCATATAAATATATCGATCCCTAGACTGCAACAAGTTTTGGGTTAGTTACCGCTGCTCTGTTGTTGCTCTGATGTTGTTTGTCTCACTCTGCTTTTGTTGCGCTGTTGCAGGGGTTTTGTCTCACTCTATTTGTGTTGTGTTGTTGCAAGGGTGTTGTCTCTTTCTGTTTGTGTTGCATTGTTGCAGGGGTGTTGTCTCGCTCTGTTTGTGTTGCGTTGTTGCAGGGGTGTTGTCTCGCTCTATTTGTGTTGCATTTTTGTAGGGGTGTTGTCTCGCTCTGTTTGTGTTGTGTTGTTGTAGGGGTGAGGAGGGGAACGAGCGAAGGTGAGAAGGTTAGGTTTATGGTTTATGCTATGTTAAATTTTTTTTTTTTGTATTCACAGGTTTTATCTTATCTGCATCCTTGGCAATCTGTGGCCTTGTCATCTCATTGTCTTCTTGTTGTGCACGCTCTCACTATTTTCTCGTCGTGTGTGCTCTCATTGTCTCGTTGTCTCTGAATTTCCAGGTAGAAGAAAAAACCTACTATGCATCCTCCTATTTGAATTGTTTTATTTAGTTGAGTTTACAAACTTTTCCTTTTATTCTTCCGAAAGACAATTGCACATGGAAATGAAACCAAAGATTTTCATAATTGTATTTGTTCTCCTGATTTTGATTAATATCACTAAATTTCCGAATGAAAATATTATTATCATACTGGAAAAGAATAAATTTAAGTCTTGATAATTTATAGACATTTTCCAAATATCCAATTTTGTTGCTTTTTGGTTTACTTTTAGGCCTTCAACGTATCAGATTATTGTTAATGAAAAAGTCTAGTAATTTTAGTTGAATAAAACTGCTTCCTATGCTTTTCCCTAATAGTTTTTGTTCCTAATGGATTTAAATATCTTACACATACATATATGGATCCATAACCAAAAGAACAAACCAGGTTCTGTGGTATCCATTATTTTTGTTAGTGATCTAAATGAATCTAGATCCATGTGTTAGAAGATTATTATTGCCTCTAAAAAAATTCTCAAGCCTTTTCTTCTAGCTTTACGAAATCAAGCAGTAAATATGGCCAGAGTGACAAATCTTCATTCAACATCCACATTAAAATATATATTGAAGATTTCTTGTACACAAATCCTTATGAATTTTTTTCCTTCTTGAAGGACATTGAGAATTCCCTGCAGAATTTAGGCATTTGGAGGAAGTAGAAGGCGTTGCAGGAGTTGTAGGCCCTCTAATCATCATTGAATTCCATTAACCATTACTCAATACTTCTCCATGAGCATTCCTTGGATTTCCAGTTGTTATCACCCTAGTAATTCTTAGGTTGTGGGATGAGGATTTTTGTAGTTAAGAAAACCAGGGGTAACCAAGAATTGCTTTCAAAATTCAGGATCTATTATTCCTGAGTTCCGGAGAGGGATCTCTCCTAAAGATTTAAATTTGTTTTATGATTGGGTTTTAGGATAGCTATGAGTGGACAGTGGGACTTGTTTTGAAAGAGTGGTGGGAATAAAAAGTGTTTCAAGGTAAACCAGAGGGATCTACCAGAACATTGGGCTATGGAGTCAACTTTCTAGGCAAGCAGAGCTAGGAAATAAGACTTAAAGATGCAAATGTACGGAGGGTAGGGTAGATGACCTTCTAAGGCTTTGAATAGGCTTTGTTGATGGAATGGGTGAAATCTGAACAAAATGGCATTTAAGAATCCTTAGGTTACAGAAAAGAGGATTGAAGGAGGGGATCAAACAGGGACCTAGAGCAATTAAGAATTCTATAGTCCGGTTATCAAGCAGAAAACATAACAATGCCAACTAGTTAAAAACAGGGAGCTTTTTATCTCTAATCCTGTCTAAATTCTCCTAGTTGATCATTAAAGATAGAAACACATTAAAATGAATGTATGGAAACTTTTTTAAAGAAAAACAATGAAAACATGAAATAGACTAGAATTATCTGGTCAGCACAAGAATCCTGAGTTACGATGTCCTTAATCTCAATTCCAGTCTGCTGCTTTGCTAATTGACTCACACCAGCTTCAATATATCCAGCAAAATGACTATAGTAGTTTTTATAAATTTTGTTCCACACAAAATACTTCAAGGAGCGAAGTATTTATACAAATTCTAAACTAAAATATCTTGAAAAATATCAAGATTGGTTTACAAAATATCTCTAACTGTTTTACATAAATAGAAATTAAGTAAAGGACACTCAAGACTAATGCATCTATTTGGCACTATTTTTTATGGATAGGTGATGACTAACAGGAGAATTCAAATTTTTTCCAACTCTTAGCTGATGATGAGGCATCCAAGTCACTAACTGCTTCCTTTCTTTGTGCATTCTACTCCAACAATTCTGCAAACTTGGGGTCCAATGATATCTTTGTATTTCTCAATCCGTAATAGATATGTAAAAATTGAAAGAGGTTATTGTAGATAAATAGGTTGGTGAGATAAAACTCTTTCCGTTTCCTAAAATTCCTCTCCAGCTGTGCACAATAGGCTCTGAACAAATATGTGTAAAACAGAGTTTTACGGAGTCTAAAAAATAGGCTGTAAAGATGTGCATGTATCTCTCATTTTGAAATAACTGTGAAAAACGTGAGATAGGATTTTGTAGATGGGTCTCTTAGGAACAAAAAAATCCATTAGTTTTGTATGATGTATTTCTGATTGGCCATAATCTTCTCTGCAAAAGGATGACTTAACATGAATTTTCTGCAAAACGTTCTCTCCAATATTTAATATTTCCCAATCCATAATGGCTGTTAGAAAAGTGAGAGAGGTTTTTGTATATGGCCATCTTAAGAACATAAACCTCATTCAGTTTTACAAAATTCATCTTGGATTGGTCACAATAGTTTCTGCAAAACAATGGCTTAAACATGAATTTCTGCAAAAAATGTTCCTTCTTGTTGTGTTTTCATCTTTTCACCTTTTTGTTCTTTTAACTGTTTTACTTTCACTTTGGATAAAATTCATTGTTGGTGAAAGTATTTTCATCTCTTTTTACCAATTTACTATCTCTGTATTCACTTTTACTGTTTACCTTTGACTGCTCTGTAACTTTGTTTTGACCTTTCACTTTGACTTTTACCTGATACACTTTAACCATTGATACTCTTTGATTGTTCTGTTTTCAGTGTCATTGTGGATTATGATTTCACTTTCAACATTCACTGTGAAAATTTCATCATTCTGATCCCTCTCTGACTTGATTTTATTATTTATTTGTATACAGACTGTTTGTTGAATGAGGCTTTTTTGAATTAAAATCTAAGAATTTGGAGCAAACAATTTTTTCAACTAGTATTGAAACTGTTGGCCAAATTTCATATTCTGATAATAACCTAAAAAAATCAAACAATTTGTTAATGAAATCTTAGCTGCAAGGAGGTGATTGGAGATTCTTCAAATATTTGTGGAATGAGATCAGTTTGTGGAGGTTTAACTCTGTTTTTTAGGCATTGTTAGGCTTACTTCTACAAGTTTAAACAATTTGCAGGAGTATTTCACTTTAACAAAGGGAATTTTGAGCAATTCTTGGGTAAAGATAGTCTTCAATGGGTATTTTAGTGCTCAATTAGGAATCTAAGAGATGAAAAACTGGGTTAAGACAGGAAATAATGGTTTCCTGAATGGTTGAGACTATAAAAGATGACTTGTTAGGAGATCTTTAGGTTCAAAGACCTTTTCAAGCCATGGAAATGTTTTTTCAAGGGTTTATACTGAAGATTGAACTTAAAATAGAGGCTTTTGATGTCAATATGTTGCAGTTGAAAGGTGCCTTTGGCCTTCAAACAGAGATTCTGTTGGTCAAAATGGAGCTTTCAGGCATGAAATGGGTCTTTCAGGTACAAAATAGGCACACAGAGGGTAAACATCAGATTCGGGAGCCATAAAGGATTTACCAGAGGTTTACCAGTCAGGCGGAGCTTATAACGTTCACATAAACCATATAACAAAGGTTTTAACCTTTATTGTAAACCTTATAAAACGTAATATTGGTGAGTTACATATCTGGCAGAATTTTTTTTTTTATTTGAACTATGGAAAACCGCTGGTGGTTTTCGCGTTGGCTGCAGGCGGTAAGATGTTTTTGGCTTTTGGAACGTGATCAAATGAAAAGGGGACACGTCGACATGGGGTGGTTTGGGAAAACCACGCATATCGCGCAGATTTTATAAAACTTTGATCGGACACTTTATGTGCACGATATGAGATATCGGCCATCAGATTTGGTTTTCAAAAGCGAAGGGTCCAGATCAAAAGTAAAGGTGCGGGGAAAAGACATCATCGGGTTCAGTTTGGGGCGTCGGATTTTGGAGTGAATACAGATCTAACGGTTATCATGCTGCGCAATAGGGGAAAGGATGAAAATGAAATAAATCGTCGCATTTGATAACAACCGTTGGATTAAATGGATGTTGGGGATCGGAGGGTTAGGATTGAGCCCGATGGGGAAAAGGATTTTAATGAGTTTTATATACAAATCAAACTTTTTCCAATGAAAAAATTGATTGGGAGGGGTTTTTAAAAGGGATTAACCCAGGGTTAATGCTGTGGTAAGAGGATGTGTATTGGGGAATTGGGTTAGTTTGTATCCTTAACCTTGGGTAAAGGGAGTCGGGGAAGGAAAAATAAGCAAAGGGGATAGGCTTTATTTGAAGTTTAGTTTAAACAAAATTTCATTATTTTTGTTTTTTAAACACATAATTAAACATGTTTAAAGACTTTTTCATATATATTTATATTATATATTAATTAAATCAAAGTGATTTACTTACCATAGGGGGCGGGATTTAATATAAAGATATATTGTAGCCAAAGGGGTTGTAATGTGGGTATTTTATTTAAGCATGTGGGGATTAAATGACTTTGGCTAAAGTTATAATACACGGGTTTTTGGGGCTATTTATACAAAAAGGAGTTATATAATATAGGAAAAGGTTATTTCTATAGGGAGTTAATATATAAGTTAAAGTTAATATAAAAATGGGACAAGGTATACTCAAAATTCATAAACATAACCAAGTAAAGTGAAGTTTAAAAGAAAATATGCATCATATTAATCTTATCACTTTAACTTATGATATAATGTACTTTTGAGGGTTTAATGTTCTCATGTGATGAAGGAAATTAGTCAAATTGGAATTATAGTGTCTCTAAGTAGAAATGAGGTTTTACTTAGGATTATTCAGGGGGTGAATGCATGAATGGAAAATGATGTAATTTTTGGGATAAGTATATACATTTTACATTTTCCACTTATCCGCCAGAGAGCCTTGGGTCCGGGCCCAACAAAAGTCAAGGAAATGCCTTGAGCCATTCTGACTGATAGTTTAGAATGTTTAAAGACTATGGGAAGGGGAAGTTAGTTATTTTGCAGCACCGGTGAATGATATTTACATTGATACTTCTCACCTTCTTCTACCTACCCAACTTACCATGCTAACATTTTTTCTTCCTTTTTAGTAAGGTGCATTTGAGCTAGCAACATTTACAGCATTTATTCTTTCTGAAAGCAAATAAAACTATCTAATTCTACACTTACTTCATCCATGAATCTAGATTAAACTGTTAGATTCACTTTATTTCTCTACATAACTACTGAATTGTCATGATTAAACTGTATGACAATTCTTTATTCTCTATCTACAACATTTGAAATTGAAAAGTGACAAGTCAATATTAAATTGTTCAACTCATCATAGACTTATTGACACTCTACCATAATCAAAAGGTAAAAGTAGGGGCATTTGTACTTGCACACTTTCATGTTTTTATTAATTTTTCTTTGGGGTATTTTTATTTTTTCTAAGTCATTTGATTTTTATTTTAGGACTTTTACCCTCTTTTTGCTTTTCTATTTTTTATATTTTTTATATTTTTACAAAATATGAGAATAGAACTTCCAGAAGGCAAAGTATGTGCATATTTACAAGATTACCATCAGTCAAGTCAAAATTATGAATCCTATATTTATAGGTTACTAACATCAGCTTCACTTGGGGATGGCGTTTCCTGGTGAAATGTCAAGAGCTCTGAGATCAGTAGCCTTCATCTTTGACCTTTGATGATCTTAGTAAGTGTCTTTTGTCTTCTGCAAACTGAATTATGATCTGAAACTAAAACAACACACAACAATTTTCAAACCAACTTATATATCTTAAATATCTTTAGGACCTCATCCTTGGCTTTAAATCTTAATGAAAAACTAGCTGAAAATTAAAAACTAAAAAAAATGCTCAAAATTATGAGCTTATTGGCACTACCTACTCTAATCTACTAAAAATCTTATTAAATCAGATAATACAAAAATGCCAATGAAGCCAATCAAGTAGCTGTAAAAATAAATGGATAACTTGATTGCTAGTGATCAAAATGGGAAGTATATTATGATCATGTGCCTTTATAATAAATGATATGCTGTGTAAAGGCCACTTTTGATGTATTTGATCATTACAGAGAAAACATATTTGCAGATTTGGGCTAAGAAGATTCTCCATATAATCTGATATAGGATCAATAAAAGCATGATGTATGTTATTTGCTTCTAGGCCTTCAATGACTAATTGTTCAGTTGAATTATGAATATTAGACCATGAAATTATTGCTTCTGTCTTGTGTTTGAAAGAATAATCGTCTTCAATATGCAAGTCAAAAGATATTACAATTTCTTCTTGCTTTGGAGAAGGAAGATTTTCAAAGAATTCTTTAGGATTTTGAAAATTGTATGACTGAATTTGAGAATGCAAAAGTTTGATTTCATTTTCATAATTTTCAAAAATTATATCAAGAAGCCATTTTTTAACTTGAGGAGAACATTTTCTTGATTTAAAAATATGAAAGAGAACTTTTGGAAAATCCTCATCAAATTGAAAATCTAATATCTCATCCTTCAAACTAGCTAGTGTTTGTTCTGTGAAGTTATCTTGAATTTGAAGAGCATAATTATCATCATACCGATCATACCTAGGCAAATCCTCAAAAAAGGAATATCATCAATCACATACATTAGATCAGTAGAATTTCTTTCTTGCAATCCTGATAGATCTGGAGTAGTTTAATTGCATTCTATTTGAAAGTCATTATTTTGTTCAATAGGAGTGCTATCAAGCAATGATCACTTTTTAGGGTAGAATAACATGAGCATCAACCTATTCTTCTGTCTCTTCATGGATAAAAACTTTAGTACATTCATCAACATTAGAAGAAGTAGAAACAATTTCTTCATTATGTAAATATTTTGAGGATGGTTGCATGTTTAGAAGCAAATTTATTTCTTCTTCGGTGAGGAGGGGTGGAAATCTCTGAATTTTTAGATTTGAATAGCAATTGTTTTTTCTCTTATCTAAAAATTTATCATGAGGTTGAATATTTTCTGAAACATCTTTTGTTATCACATAGGGGCTTTGTGGATCTTGATTTATTTTCTGATTTATTTCATCTTTGTTTAACTCCTCTTGATTATTATGACATTTGACTTGAGAATGAAAATTTTGGATTTCTTCTAATAAATATTCAGGAAACCAATTTCCAAAATCTTCATCAATATTTTTAAGGTAATGTATAATATCTTCAGCTTCATCACAACAATTTTCAGCTAATGATAAAGATGGAAAATCTTCTTTGTAATGCTCATAAAATACCTTATGAAAATCTTTTAAAGAAAATAAACTAGCAGGTTTGAGAGCTTCATACCATTCCCTTTCTTTTCCTTCTAAGGTTACCATGAATATTTTCATGAGGCAATCCTCATGCCAATCACCCTTCAATTTTGATGAGTGTATATAAAATTTAGTGAGATGTAGTAAAGGATCATCAATGTTCTCATCTTGAAACATGGGCAGATTTGTACTCCAATTTACCTTTGGTAGCTTGTGTGGAAATCGTGGTATGTGATCTCTGCTCATGGGAGCATATCTTCGTTTTATTCTTGGATCATCTTGGAGATTAGCTACAATGAAAAGCCACTATATATGTACAACCAAGTTAGATCCTTATATAAAATACAATACATATTGAAAAACGTTTTTAACGAGAAAGAACATAATGTCTTGGATTAAGATCAAAGTTGAAAGCCTGATCTTTCCATATTGTTCTTCCAAGTTCATTCCTCCAGTGGAGTCTTGATTGCAAAATTGGTGTGGAGTCGCCAGGTGGATGATTTTAACCTTTGTGTGTCTGATCACTGTCCACCATCATAGATCAGATCTGAACCTGTAAAATATTTCTGAAGAAAAGGTTAGTTTCCTTAGTAGAGTTGTCATTATATTACCCACAACCTTTAAACTTAATCTTAAAGTAGAAAAGATATGTTTTAAAAATATTCCTCTAATATTAAACTTAAAACTGGAGAGTGGTTAGTTCCCCAGTATGGTTGCCAGTATGTTATCACCCTAGTAATTCGCAGGTTGTGGGATGAGGATTTTTGTAGTTAAGAAAACCAGGGGTAACCAAGAACCGCTTTCAGAATTCAGGATCTAGCCTTCCTGCGTTTCGGAGAGGGATCTCTCCTAAAGATTTAACTTTGTTTTATGATTGGGTTTTAGGATAGCTAGGGAATAAAAAGTGTTTCAAGGTAAACCAGAGGGATCTAACAGAACATGGGCTATGGAGTCAACTTTCTAGGCAAGCAGAGCTAGGAAATAAGACTTAAAGATGCAAATGTACTAAGGGAAGGGTAGATGACCTTCTAAGGCTTTGAATAGGCTTTGTTGATGGAATGGGTGAAATCTGAACAAAAGGGCACTTAAGAATCCTTAAGTTACAGAAAATATGATTGAAGGAGGGGATCAAACAGGGACCTAGAGAAATTAAGAATTCTATAGTCCAATTATCAAGTAGAAAACATAACAATGCCAACTAGTTAAAAATAGGGAGCTTTTTATCACTAATCCTGTCTAAATTCTCCTAGTTGATCATTAAAGATAGAAACACATTAAGATGAATGTATGGAAACTTTTTTAAAGAAAAACAATGAAAATAGGAAATAGACTAGACTTATCTGGTCAGCACAAGAATCCTGAGTTATGATGTCCTTAATCTCAATTACAGTCTGTTGCTTTGCTAATTGACTCACACCAACTTCAATATATCTAGCAAAATTACTATAGTAGTTTTTGATAAATTTTATTCCACACAAAATACTTCAAGGAGCAAAGTATTTATACAAATTCTAAACTAAAATATCTTGAAAAATATCAAGATTGGTTTACAAAATATCTCTAACTGTTTTACATAAATAGAACTTAAGTAAAGGACACCCAAGACTAATGCATCTATTTGGAACTATTTTTAATGGATAGGTGATGACTAATAGGAGAATTCGAATTTGATCCAACTCTTAGTTGATGATGAGGCATCCAAGTCACTAACTACTTTCTTTCTTTGTGCATTCTGCTCTAACAATTCTGCAAACTTGGGGTCCAATGATATCTTTGTATTTCTCAATCCGTAATAGATATGTAAAAAGTGAAAGAGGTTATTGTAGATAAATATGTTTTTAAGATAAAAAACTTTCAGTTTCCTAAACTTCCTCTCCAGATGTGCACAACAGGCTCTGCCAAAATATGTGTAAAACAAAGTTTTACAGAGTCTGAAAAATAGACTGTAAAGATGTGCACATATCTCTCATTCTGAAATAACTGTGAAAAAAGTGAGATAGGTTTTTGTAGATGGGTCTCTTAGGAACACAAAAATCCTTTAGTTTTGTATGATTTATTTCTTATTGGCCATAATATTGTCTGCAAAATGATGACTAAACAAGAATTTTATGCAAAAAGTGCTCTCCAATATTATTTAATATTTTCCAATCCATAATGGCTGTTAGAAAAGTGAGAGAGGTTTTTGTAGATGGCCATCTTAAGAAGATAAACCTCCTTCAGTTTTGTAAAATTCATCTTGTATTCGTCACAATAGTTTCTGTAAAACAATGGCTTAAACATGAATTTCTACAAAAAAATGTTCCTTCTTATTGTGTTTTCATCTTTTCACCTTTTTGTTCTTTTAACTATTTTACTTTCACTTTGGATAAAATTCATTGTTGGTGAAAGTATTTTCATATATTTTTACTAATTTACTGTCTCTGTATTCACTTTTACTGTTTACCTTCAACTACTCTGTAACTTTGTTTTGACCTTTCACTCTAACTTTTACTTGATACATTTTAACCATTGATACTCTTTGATTGTTCTGTTTTCAGTGTCATTGTGAATTGTGATTTCACTTTCACTATTCATTGTGAAAATTTCATGATTCTGATCCCTCTCTGACTTGATTTTATTCTTTATTTGTATACAAACTATTTGTTGAATGAGGCTTTTTGAATTAAAATCTGAGAATTTGGAGCAAACAATTTTGTCAACTAGTATTGAAATTGTTGGCCAAATTTCAAATTCTGATAATAACCTGCAAAAATCAAAAAAATTGTTAATGAAATCTTAGCTGCAAGGAGGTGATTGGAGATTCTTCAAATATTTGTGGAATGAGATCAGTCTGTGGAGGTTTAACTCTGTTTTTTAAGCATTGTTAGGCTTACTTCTGCAAGTTTAAACAATTTGCAGGAGTATTTCACCTTAACAGAGGGAATTTTGAGCAATTCATGGGTAAAGATAGTCTTCAATGGGTATTTTAGTGCTCAATTAGGAATCTAAGAGATGAAAAACTGGGTTAAGACAGGAAACAAGGGTTTCCTGAATGGTTGAGACTATAAAAGATGACTTGTTAGGAGATCTGTAGGTTCAAAGACCTTTTCAAGCCATGGAATTTTTTTTTCAAGGGTTTATACTGAAGATTGAACTTAAAATAGAGGCTTTGATGTTGATATGTTGCAGTTGAAAGGTGCCTTTGGCCTTCAAATAGAGATTCGGTTGGTCAAAATGGAGCTTTCAGGTGTGAAATGGGTCTTTCAGGTACAAAATAGGCACACAGAGGGTAAACATTGGATTCGGGAGCCGGAAAGGATTTACCAGAGGTTTACTAGTCAGGCAGAGCTTATAACGTTCACATAAACCGTATAACAAAGGCTTTAACCTTTATTGTAAACCTTATAAAACGTAATATTGGTGAGTTACATATCTGACAGAAAAAACTTTATTGTTTGAACTGTGGAAAACCGCTGGTGGTTTTCGCGTTGGCTGCAGGCGGTAAGCTGTTTTTGGCTTTTGGAATGCGATCAAATGAAAAGGGGACACGTCGACATGGGGTGGTTTAGGAAAACCACCCATATCGCGCAGATTTTATAAAAATTTGATCGGACACTTTATGTGCGCAATATGAGATATCGGCCATCAGATTTGGTTTTCAAAAGTGAAGGGTCCAAATCAAAAGTAAAGGTGCGGGGAAAAGACATCACCGAGTTTAGTTTGGGCCGTTGGATTTTGGAGAGAATAAAGTTCTAACAGTTATCATGCTGCGCGATAGGGGAAAGGATGAAAATGAAATAAACCGTCACGTTTGATAACAACCATTGGATTAAATGGATGTTGGGGATCAGAGGGTTAGGATTGAGCCCGATGGGGAAAAGGATTTAAATTAATGAGTTTTATACACAAATCAAACTTTTTCCAATGAAAAAAGTGATCGGGAGGGGTTTTTAAAAGGGCTTAACCCTGGGTTAATGTTGCAGTAAGAGGATGTGTATCGGGGAATTGGGTTAGGTTGTATCCTTAACCTTGGGTAAAGGGAGTCGGGGAAGGAAAAATAAGCAAAGGGGATAGGCTTTATTTGAAGCTTAGTTTAAACAAAACTTCGTTATTTTTGTTTTTTAAACACATAATTAAACATGTTTAAAGACTTTTTCATATATATTTTTATTATATAGTAATTAAATCAAAGTGATTTACTTACCATAGGGGGCGAGATTTAATATAAAGATATATTTTAGCCAAAGGTGTTGTAATGTGGGTATTTTATTTAAGCATGTGGGGATTAAATAACTTTGGCTAAAGTTATAATACATGGGTTTTTGGGGCTATTTATACAAAAAGGAGTTATATAATATAGGAAAAGGTTATTTCTATAGGGAGTTAATATATAAGTTAAATTTAATATGAAAATTGGACAAGGTATACTCAAAATTCATAAACATAACCTAGTAAATTGAAGTTTAAAAGACAATTTGCATCATATTAATCTTATCACTTTAACTTATGATATAATGTACTTTTGAGGGTTTAATGTTCTCATGTGATGAAGGAAATTAGTCAAATGGGAATTATAGTGTCTTTAAGTAAAAATGAGGTTTTACTTAGGATTATTCAGGGGGGTGAATGCATGAATGGATGTAATTTTGGGGATAAGTATAGACATTTTACATTTTCCACTTATAAGCCATAGAGCCTTGGGTTCGGTCCCAACAAAAGTCAAGGAAATGCCTTGAGCCTTTCTGACTAATAGTTTAGAATGTTTAATGACTATGGGAAGGGGAAGTTAGTTATTTTGCAGCGCTGGTGAATGATATTTACATTGATATTTCTCACCTTATTCTAACCACCCAATTTACCATGCTAACATTTTTTCTTCCTTTTTAATAAGGTTCATTTTAGCTAGCAACCTTTACAGCATTTATTCTTTCTGAAAGCAAATAAAACTATCTAATTCGACACTTATTTCATCCATGAATCCAAATTAAGCTATTGGATTCACTTTATTTCTCTACCTAACTACTGAATTCTCATGATTAAACTGTATAACAATTCTTTATTCTCTATCTACAACATTTGAAATTGAAAAGTGACAAGTCAAGATTAAAATGTTAACTCATCACAGACTATGGAATTTATTGACACTCTGCCATAATCAAAAGGTAAAAGTAGTGGCATTTGTACTTGCACACTTTCATGTTTTTATTAATTTTTCTTTGGGGTATTTTTATTTTTTCTAAGTCCTTTGATTTTTCTTTTAGGACTTTTACCCTCTTTTTTCTTTTCTATTTTTTATATATATTTTTTATTTTTACAAAATATGAGAATACAACTTGCAGAAGGCAAAGTATGTGCATATTTAGAATATTACCATCAGTCAAGTCAAAATTATGAATATTATATTTATAGGTTGCTAACACTAATGTTATTATCAATCTGATCTACAATTGTTGAAGTTGAGCTGCCATGGCCACAACATTGAAGCAACACCAAAGCCAACAGCCCTGCAAAATACTGATCCTCTAAATCTCAACATCATCACCACATATCAGAGTTGTTTGCAGCTTCCATGGCATGCATAAAAGTTACTGTATGATGATCATTCTATAGAGGACATTACAATTGCAGGTAGAAAGTTGATATAACTATATATAAATAAACACCAACCAACTCGTACATAAAGAACAAAGAGACAAATGGACATAATGTAGGCATAAAGTAGAACAATCAGAAACATACAACTCATATTGATGTTGGGATTAAAGGAGGAAGGTATTCTTTTAGGATAGCAAAGACTGATTGGAATAGTTGGATGGATTTCTCTCTATATATGAAGGAATATTGTAACGGAAGAATTGTTGAGAGACATGACTTCAACTTTCAAAAGTTGTGCTCTGTTCCCTACAAAGGAAAAAGAGATGCAGAATATCTGCCTTATAACCTTAGTATTGTCGTTCTAACTGATGCTTCTCTTTTTTTTAATAAGAGCCATATTTTCATGGTGAGGAGAATGAGAAATTTAGTGATCATTAACGGTAGACAAGGACATTCTTGAGATACCCAAGTGAGCATGCACTATTTTAGTAGTCACATGGGCAGGAGAATAAAAATTTCTTTGAGACCATAAAATCAAAGAAGACAAACCTATATTAATACTACCTCTAATTGTAAATTTCTTTAGTTTTTAAGTTGGTTGGTACTTGAACTTGTATGGAGGTGCAGAATTTCAGCTTCGTTTATTCATTTTCTGGGAAATGGTGGGTTGTGTTCTTGGAGGGTTATTATCATGGATTTAATAGTGGGACCAATAGCTACCTGTATTACAGTGAAACGGATGGAAAAATTGACCATTGTAGTAAAATAGGAAACAAGTTGACATTCCACTTTTCAAATGTGAAAAAGCTCGTTCACCATTTTAAGTTGTGAAAATTTTATGACTGCTTTATCTTCCAGGGGTAATAAAAGTCTGTCGTACTGACATTTTCAAAAAGGAAAACTGGGTTAAAGTTAATAACTTAAATACTTTTTCTTTAATATTCACTCTCATTTTATAGTCACGAGGTTCAAATTATTTTTTATCATAATAAATTGGTTAACAATTTAGATAAGGTATAATGTAATTATTTTATTTTTGGTTAATATAGTGAAATATTGTTTTAGAAATAAATTTAACATTTTGAAATTTTTCTGAAGTACTTAGATTATGTAAAATTTTCTCAGGCCTTTTTTCTTTTTAGCAGAGTTGGATATGCATTGAAATTAATCTTAATATGATATTTATTGAGATATAGATTTATATTGATTACCTGATCTTGACTTGAACTTCACTCACTCCCTGAAAAAAATGTTCGGGTAACAAAGAGTCCATGTGAGCAACATCTAGACCATCCCGAAACATATTAGCTTGTATGTTCGCCTAACCTGTGATCTTCTTGAGTTGTTGATATGTATTATGTGTCAGAAAAATCACACATTCTCAACATTCAAATTTCCATGCATATAGTCTGAGCTTGTCATGAGGGTAAAGATCAATCATAAGATGATCTGATGTTGTTGGCTATTACGATGTCCCAATGTGAAGTTAAAAATTTCAATTTTAGATCTCAAATAATGAGATGTTGACAATTAATTTATGATTTATAATGAAAAAAAATTAAATTATAGCTACACATTAATTTCATGCCAAAATTACCAATTGCATTTGAGCCACACATTAATTTATTCTCCTAATAACTTAATATTGTCGCTTGTGGTAACGTACTTATGCTCACAACAGCTCCACTAGACATACATTCATACATGCATATATGAAGCATTAGTCTACATCCATCTTGTAGAACATATCGTGAATAATACTAGTGTGCAGGATAATCATCTTCACATAGCTTTCACATGCACACAACAGCTCCACCAGACATATATGCATACATTCATATATTAAACATTAGTCCACTTCTGGCTTGTAGAACCTATCATTATATTTTTCATTTCTGTGTGCAAGATAATTGTCTTCACATAACTTTGACATGCACACAACAACTCAACCTGACACACATGCATACATGCATATATTAAACACTAGTCTACATCCATCTTGTAGAACCTATCATTATATTTTAATTTCTAGCAGCATATTTATTTCAATTCAGTTCATAAATAAACATACCAATTTAAACTTATGCACATACTTGGTTTTCTTGGCTAATGTTCATCCTCAGATGACAACATCACTCCATGGTTGTAACATAAGGAAAATATTAAGGCAAATAATGTACATGTCATTTCTCCCATAAACTTTAAGGAAAACCATGTACATGTCATTTCTCCAATAAACTTTAATTTAATATATTTTTAAGGAAAATGCTAGTGTTTTTGGAAACCATGTGCATGTCATTTCTACCATAAACTTTAAGGCATTTTCTAGTGTTTTGGGAACCATATACATGTCATTTCCATGTAATTTCTCCCGTAAACTTTAAGGAAAACTTTATGGATAACCATTTACATATTATTTCTCCTATAACTTAAGGCAAACTTTAAGGATAACCATGTACATTTCATTTCTCCCTTAATCTTTAAGGCATTTTCTAGTGTTTTTGGAACCATGTACGTGTCATTTCTCCCATAAAATTTAAGACACACTTTAAGGATAACCATGTACATGTCATTTCTCCCATAAACTCAAGTCAAACTTTAAGGATAACCATGTACATGTCATTTCTCCTATAAAATTTAAGGCATTTGATAATGTTTTGGGAACCATGTACATTTCATTTCTATGTCATTTCTCCCATAAAATGTAAGGAAAAATTTAAGGCAAACAATGTACATGTGTCATTTCTCCGATAAACTCAAGGCAAAATTTAAGGTATGTCATTTCTATGTCATTTCTCCCATAAATTTTAAGGAAAACTTTAAGGCAAACCATGTACATGTCATTTCTCCCATAAACTCTAGAAAAGAAAAACTTTAAGGCATGTTATTTCTAGATGTCATTTATCCCATAAAATTTAAGGAAAACCATATACATGTCATCTATGCCATAAACTCAAGGCTTTCTCCCATAAAATCAAGGCAAAATTTAAGGTAAATCATGTACATGTCATTTCTCCCATAAAATTTAAGGCATTTTCTAGTGTTTTGGGAACCATGTACATGTCATTTGTATGTAATTTCTCCATAAAATTTGAGGCATTTTCTAATGTTTTGAGAACTATGTACATGTCATTTCTATGTAATTTCTCCCATAAACTTTAAAGAAAAATTTAAGGCAAACCATGTACATGCCATTTCTCCCATAAAATTAAGGAAAATTTTAAGGAAAACCATGTACATGACATTTCTCCCATAAAATTTAAGGCAAACCATGTACATGCCATTCTCCTATAAACTTTAATTTTATATATTTTTTAAACTTAAGGAAAAATTTAAGGCAAACCATGTACATGTGATTTCTCCCATAAACCTTAAGGCAAACCATGTACATGTCATTCTCCCATAAACTTTAATTTAATATATTTTTAATGAAAATGCTAGTGTTTTAAGGAAAACCATCTACATTCCATTTCTCCCATGCATTTGTAATAAAATTTAAGTCATTTGCAATAAATGTTCATTTAATATATTTTTAAGGAAAATGCTATTGTTTCTGGAAACCATGTACATGTTATTTCTCCCATAAAGTTGGCATTTTCTAGTGTTTTTGGGAACCATGTACATGCAATTTCTCCCAACCATGTACATGCCATTTATCCCATACAATTTAAGGCATTTTCAATAAAATTTAAGGCATTTTCAATAAGGAAAATGCTAGTGTTTTTGGAAACCATGTACATGCCATTTCTCCCATGCATTTGTAATAAAATTGAAGGCATTTGCAATGAGGAAAATTCTAGTTTTTTTGGAAATCAAGTACATGCCATTTCTCCCATGCATTTCCAATAAAATTTAAGTCATTTGCAATAAATGTTCTTTTAATATATTTTGAAGGAAAATGCTAGTGTTTTTGGAAACCATGTACATGTCATTTCTCCCATAAAGTTGGAATTTGCTAGTGTTTTTGGGAATCATGTACATGTCATTTATCCCAACTATGTACATGTCATTTCTCCCATAAAATTCAAAGCATTTGCAATAAGGAAAATGCTAGTGTTTTTAGAAACCATGTACATGCCATTTCTCCCATAAACTTTAAGGAATTTGCTAGTGTTTTTGGAATCCTGTACAAGTCATTTCTCCCATAAAATATTTGGGAACCATGTACAAGTCATTTCACCCACAAACTTAAGGCATTTGCTAGTGTTTTTGGGAACCATGTGCATGTCATTTAACCCATAAAATTTAAGGAAAACCATGTACATGTCATTTAACGCATAAAATTTAAGGAAAACCATGTACATGTCATTTCTCCCATGCATTTGTAATAAATATTCATTTAATATATTTTATTGAATTTGTTTTTTTTTTTTTATAGTGTTTTTCGGAAGCATGTACATGTAATTTCTCCCATAAAATTTAAGGCATTTTCTAGTGTTTTTGAGAACCATGTACATGTAATTTCACCCATAAATTTTAAGGAAAACCATGTACATGCCATTTATTCCATGCATTTGCAATAAATGTTCATTTAATATATTTTATTGAATTTGTTTTTTTTTCAGGGAAAAAAACCCCACTAAACATGGTTGAAAAATGGACATTATGCATAGATGTTTCTTGCTATCCAAATCTAGGAAAAGCATTGCTTACATATGTGTTTTTCAATATTGCGACTAACAAGGTCCTCCAAAGGAAAATGAATATACCGGGAAGAAAAAAAAACAACGAGACATATTATATTGCATTGATAGAAGGCTTGGGAACAACCAGGGAGTATTGATAAAATGGAATTATAGTTTTCACCAATTTTTAACTTCTGTGCAACCAGATGAAAGGCGTGTACCAAGTGAAGGAGGAGAGGCTAAAACAACTGCATGGAAAAACAAACAATATTGTTAGACAATTTCAAATTTTTAGTATAAGACATTGTGGAAGTGTTAATAAGATGTTTGGTGATCTATTTTGTGGGGCAATGCCAATTCAAGCTTCATGTGTCAAAGATGAGTTAATAGATGAATTAGTATTATACGAGGCAATGCCAATTCAAGGTTCATCTCTCAAAGGCAAATTAGTGTTGAGACGCTCTCCTTCAAAATTTATCGATGGACATTGTAACATATCTTTGATATGTGTGTGTTTTTTACTTATAAATGCGTTATTTTTAATGATCATGTGTTTTTTTCAATTATATACCAAGTGTGTTCCCACCATGTAAATACAACTTTCTGAACTTCACGTTTTATAAAATTAAAATGTGAGGAATTCAACACATTTTTGTTTAAATTGAGTTTCACACATCAATTTGTGCTTTGAAAGTTGTGTTTTACATAATTTGTGTACTAAATTACATTAATTTTTTGAAATTTTTTGAATTTATTTTAAATTGTAATTTTAAATATCCACTGTAGATATCCATATATATATCATGGAGGATGAAAGGTGAAGAGCAATAGAATCCCATGCCTCTACGAGAGATGGGGATCATGAATAGAAGGAAGTTCACGATATTTATATTAAATGTTCATGTTTTTAAATGACATTTGAATATCTAATCTTATCTCCATGCATACATGTATACATGTGGAATTGATTATTAATTAAATATATATATATATATATAATTTTATCCCCATGTACATACATGTATACATATGGAATTGATTTTTTATCAGTTTTGTGAGTTAAATTAGTTTTTATTTTTTAGGACTTAAGAGGACAAGAGTATCTACTCCATCAATGGAGCATGGCCATGGTTCACGCAATCATGGTATGGTTAATGAAATTTAATCAATTATATGTACATGTATTTATATGTATGAATGTATTTTTGAATTGATTATAAATTCATATTTTTTTTATGAAACTTCCCTCTCGTCACATGAGGTTGGTGGTGGTACACATTACCCTGGTGGCTCGTTAATAGGTGGTGGCCAATTGCATGAGGGTGGCGATATGCATTCCCCCAGAGGCCAATCAATGGGTCATCGTGTTTGTTCTCAACCAATCAGTGGTCATTCTATTTCTCAATAGTCTTAGGGTGGGCATGATGATACCCAACCATCTCAAGGTGGCCATCAATCTGAGTATTATTTTCATTCAATTTGTAAAAAATTGACCACATGCTTTTTTATTTATACAAAATTTTATATATTGATGTAGAGGTTGAAAATTTTGCTCCAAAAAGATGTAGGCCAGAATGTGTTATTCAAGAAGAAGGTTGTACACCAACCACGACTTATCCATCTGACATTTCCGTTTTACCTTGTGAAACAAACATCCAGCAATGCACATTACAAATGTGTCAACATATTTATTCAAAATTGAAGAAATATCTTGTGTCTTTGAAACTCCCTGCTGAGAGTCGAGAAAGCTTAGAAATAGTTACTCACTCTTTAAGAAAACTTGTAGATGTGTACAAAACGATTGAGACAACGACTGATACTTTTCTAGAAGTGACGAGGAAAAGAAAGGAAATAATCATGGGTCTCGATACATGGGAGTTTTTTAAACACAGAGTTATAACATAAATGGTGAAATCTATGTTTAATTTCAAAGAAGGGTCGAAAAGAAAGATATTAAAGTTGCAATATCTCAAGCACCCAAATATAGCTTGCCATTTGTATGATAGGCACCTTTCTACCTCTGGAAGACTACCATGGAATGACGAGGTTCCTCTTTATTTTTCAAAATTACTTTATGCATAATTATTTTTTGGAATGAAACCCAATTATAATGACTTTCCCTCTAAATGTTTTGGTCATGGGAAAGGTCGACTATGTGACCGTAGGGGTGCTAAGAGTGATACTGAGTGTCTCTCCCCGAGCCACCATTGGTAAATTGACCTATTCATGTGGAAACGTTGCGGTTAGAGATGGATTCCACTTCTCAAATTATTAGAGAAGAAATGGATGTCATCATATACAATGTTTAGAGTGGACTTGGTGGAATTTATGTTTGTCTGAATCAACAAAGATCATGAGAGAATGCACATGCTAATTTTGTTTATCATACAGATGATGAGATAGAGAACATGAGTATTGAAGATCTAGAACATATGCAAATATTTGTTGCAATGGTTGGGAGGACCTAATTATTCATGAGGAATAGGACATGGGATTGGTATGTGTTAATGGTTAGGGTGAATATTTTAACACATGTACAATTTGTTATAAATACATATACATACATTTATTTGTATATGTTAACCTAATAAAAATGTATCATAAATGTGAACACCATTTGCAGTTCTCACGCTTGATGAAAGAAGATGTTAATATCACGGTTGAAGCTTCAGGTTCTCATAATCAAGATGGTTCTCACAATTAAGATGATATGTTGGCACATGTTGGTGTTTTTTAATTTTTCATGATGTTGATGTACAATTATTTTAATATATTGTTATATATCGGAACATGATGACATCTTTTTAAAATAAATAATTGTGTATACATGTACATGTATATAAGTGAATGTTAACAAATTTTGATTTCATCTGATGTTTTGCGATGGAGGTACCCTCTTCTTCCCTGTTAAGAGATGTGCCAAATCCAACGTCACAAGTGTGAACAATTACTCACTTAAATATGTTTTTAACTTATATATTGTAGTTCAAAAGTTCCATTAAAAAATGATATCTAGATCTTGAGTTATTTTATAGTTTTAACTTTTTTGAATTTTAGGTTTTTTGAGATTATTTTCTTTCAGAGCCACGCTTAGGAGATGTGCCAAATCCATCGTCACAAGTATTCAATTTTCACTTATATGTTTAACCTATAAAGTGAAGTTCAAATGTTTGATTATAAAATGAGATCTAGATATTGAATGATTTTATAGTTTTAAATTTTTTGAATTTTAGGTTTTTGGAGATGATTTCCATTCTCCAAGGACTCTGGTGATGGAGTGTATGATCGAGATAGGAACATCCACACCATTTGAACAAGTTGTCTATTTTTTTTAATATTATTGAAAATTAGTTTATATGCATTTTAATTTGAAAATTTGAAAAAAAAAAAAAAAAAATATATATATATATATATATATATATATATATATATATATATATATTGTAGAGTTTACTCTAGAGGATGTTTTAATGAACGAGCAACAAAAGACAATGGAGAGGGAACTACATGAGGTATTGCATGATTTGTTTTTTTCAATTTTTTTTACATGAAGTTCTACATTCTCATTCAATTTTAAAACATTAAATTTTAATATTTTTACACGTTGTGTACAGGTTCCCCATTCTTTAGAGGATAGCATGAGGTTCATGACGTTGCTGGCAAAGACATTGGATCCATATGTATTTGATTGATGATGCACATGTGTGCAAACATTTATTTGATAGATAGTCTTAAATTTACTTTTCTGTATATGGTCTTATCTATGCAGTCATATTTACTTTTCTATATAACTTGATACTTGTAACACTATACATTGTTATATATATTTACTTTTATTGTTCATGTGATATAAATTTTGGACATATTTTATTGTTTGGATATAATTTGAGACTACATTTACTTTTATCAAGAATGATTTTAAATTTTGGATAGTGACATTTGGCATGTGATCACATGTTGTGATATATAATGTTTTGTTTTTAAAACTCAACTTGTCATTTTATTTGTTAAATATAAAATGAATCTAGATGGAAATTTCAAATTACAAAACACATACATGTGTATATTTTGGATAGTTGAAATAAATTTGGCATGTGATCACATGTTGTGATATAATGTTCTATTTTTAAAACTAAAGTTGTCATTTTATTTGTTAAATATAAAATGAATCTAGATGGAAATTTCAAATTACAAAACATATGTGCATATTTTGGATAGTTGAGCTACATTTGGCATGTGATATAATGTTCTGTTTTTAAAACTCAAGTTGTCATTTTATTTGTTAAATATAAAATGAATCTTTGGATGGAAATTTCAAATTACATTTTCACAATGTGTATATTTTTAATAGTTGAACTACATTTGGCATGTGATCACATGGGATATAATGTTTTGTTTTTAAAACTCAAGTTCTCATTTTTATTTTTTTTAAATAAAGTGAATCTCTAGATGGAAATTTCAAATGACAAAACATGTATACATGTGTATATTTTGTATAGTTGAACTACATTTGCCATGTGATCACATGTTGTGATATAATGTTTTGTTTTTAAAACTCAAGTTGTCATTTCATTTTTTAAATGTAAAATGAATCTCTAGATGGAAAATTCAAATTATATTTTCACAATGTGTATATTTTGGATAGTTGAACTAAATTTGGTATGTCATCACATGTTGTGATAAAATGTTTTGTTTTCAAAACTCAAGTTGTCATTTTATAAATGTTAAATATAAAATGAATCTCTAAATAGAAATTTCAAATTACAAACCATGTATACATTTGTATATTTTGGATAGTTGAAGTACATTTGGCATGTGATCACATGTTGTGATATAATGCTTTGTTTTAAAATTGAAGTTGTCATTTTATTTGTTAAATATAAAATGAATCTAGATGGAAATTTCAAATTATAAAACTTGTGTACATGTGTATATTTTGGATAGCTGAACTACATTTGGCATGTGATCACATGTTATGATATAATGTTTTGTTTTGAAAACTCAAGTTGTCATTATATTTTTTAAATATAAAATGAATCTAAATGGAAATTTCAAATTACAATTTACACATACACGTGTATATTTTGGATAGTTGAACTACATTTACCATGTGCTTACATGCTGGGATATAATTTTTTTTTCTTAAAACTAAAGTTGTCATTTTATTTGTTAAATATAAAATGAATCTACATGAAAATTTCAAATTACATTTAACACATACATTGGTACATGTTATGCATTTGAACATGTGTGTGAATGTTATATAATTTTAGGATGTACATCTATGATTTAGGTGATATTTAAGTACATTTTTCATGATCATACATGTCATTTAAAACAATCATAGATGGTTTTACATATTTAAGTTCACATGAATATATGTACATAAAAATGATTGAAATATATGTTTAAATATATGTAAAAATGATTGAATTACAATAATATCAATGTATATATCCAAAAAAAATCATAAAATGTATAGGTTAGAATCCATACCATGGCCCCATGCCAGGGTCAGAAGCCCATCAGGGGCAGCTACAGGGGTGCATTCTCAGGCCACTCTCACCGTGGCCACGACCAGCGATTGGAATCCATTGAGGGCTCTCCATCTAATAGCCGTGAGGTGCTGGCTTCTTAAGCGTTTGATAACATTCATGGGGAGATTATTTTGCCTCCGTAGAAGCCTAAGGGTATAATATACTGCATGAAATCCACTATTTTGCAATTTGTGCAACCTTTACTGAGGAAAACCAATCTGCTTCCAGTTTATGAGCCCAGGATGGAGGAGATAGGCATTTGGGTTATGGACTCAGACGGTGTCTGGACCAGAGATTACGATGGAGAGTGGCTAGTCGCTCCCATCATCCATGCAGACCCTTCGAAGCCTCCTCGAATGCCCACAACTGAGGAGGAAGCCATTGCTAGAGAATATGGGTGCCTGATATAGGAACAAGACTAGGCAATGAACAAAGATGAATGAACTCCATAATTGTTCCGTAGCTAGGTTAATTTTTTCTTTTTTTCACCTCAGGATATACTTGGGCTCTTTTATTTTTATGTGGGCCACTGAATATTTTGTATTACAAGACTAGATGAAACTCGTAATGGGTTGGTTTCCTCCTTTGATGCAGCTCCAAACTTGAATTATTTTGAACACTACTAAGGCAAGGATAGGCTAAGCATTTCTTTCCATCTCTTCCCATTTCCTTTGTATAGTTTTTCATGATTTTAATATAGTTTAGCCCAAGTTACAAAAAACGAGTTCACATGGATATATGTACATAAAAATGATTGAAGTACATGTTTGAATATATGTAAAAATGATTGAAGTACAATACATATCAATGTATATATCTAAAAACATTCATAAAACTATATATGTTCTTAAATGTGTCAAACAATCATAAAATTTTAAAATTGCATTAAAACATGTATCCAGTACACAAAAATTTTCATTAATGTACATAGAAAAACTTACTTTCAGTTGATAGTAAACAGGAAATTTCAAAACACGTACCACACATTTTGCATTCAAGAATGAATATTCTAATTTACTTAATAGACACATCTAAAACAAAATTGTGCAAATTAAAATTTGCATTATATCAACTATGCTAGATACAAAAATATGTACATTTTATGATAATGAAATTATGAAAAATTGTGCGAGGGAATGTATGAAATCGTTTAAGACCAGATAATATACATGTGTATGTGTACACATGTGTATAAATTACTCATGTGCATGTAACAAAACAATGCACATGTGCAAACACTTGTACATATAACATAAAAAGGTAGTTCAATTTTAGTTGAGTTCTGGAAGTTCTAAAAGATGAATCCAAAGAGAAGAAATTGTTAGACAGTTCAATCAAAAAAATTGCAATGGAATTTCATCTTCAATGATCCATTCATCATCGGCTTTTTACATTTTCCATTTCTTAATTTTAAATTTTTTATTTGATTGAACTTCTGTAAACTTTATGCGTGCTGCACACACCAATTGACTATATTGACAACTTATGACATCAGGTTCATAGTCTTGAAAGTAAAAAAAATCCCAACTTTGATGAGTTTTTTGGAAAATAATCTCGCATAATAGACCCTCTTTCATATCTAAACCCTTTACCATCATAGTTTTCCAATAATTTCAGTTTTCATTCACTGTAACGCATCAAATAATACTTCACATTTTCATTGTTGATAGTAGGTGCAACTACAACAAACAAATCTCTTGAACAATAAAACAAACTGATGTATTTAAATTTAGATCATATTTAACATGAAAAATTAACTTTAAAATTAACATGTGTACTTGATTTTATTATCTATTTCTAGATATCTATCATTTGAAAGCAATTGAAATGTTATCTTCTCTAACAAGCTCAAAAACGCGATCACCTTTGGATGATATTGTAGTCTCCTCTGATTTCATTTCTTCAAAATTTTCAATGGAAATTTTCCCCTTTGTATTTAGTTATGTATGTTGCCAATATTTTACTTACATTTTGTTTTTATAAACATCATTGGATTCTGTGTTGTCAATGCAAACATGACAAAAATAGTAATATTTTATTTTATCTAATGCAAACACATTTTTGGACAACTTTGTTTTAATTGAATGAAATTTTTCGAGTCCTTTTTATTGTTTCAACCTCATCTCCAACCAATCCATCTTCTTGGACCCTAATATGCCAAAAAACCCTATATGAAAAATTCAAAGAAGAATATAAATATGTTATTCAAAATACCATCAAAGATAATCATTTTGATAAATAATGTTTAAAATTAGAAATCCAATAAAAATTAAATCATGTACCTTTGTACTTCCCTTAATCAGTTAGTCTCATGGCTTAGTGAAACGATGCACCATTGAACAACTTGTTCACCTGAGACAAGTCAGTTTGCAGAGTGGTCCATTTGATATCTTCGAAGTGCTCATTTTATACATGCCCCTACACCGCCATGTTCTCCTTTTCCATGACCAGTCTCAAAGAAATTTCAACAATGTTTGATGCGGGTTTTAATATGAAGACGACACAACCAAAAGAATAATCATGAAGATTTGAATTGACCTACACATCCATATTTCCATATCCAATGTTCATTGAATTTTATTTCACGACTTTTCAAGGAGTCATAAATATTTCAAAACAATTTTGTACATAATATGTATCATGTGTACGATTGTCGTTGATATAAAAGTGATGTTCGTTAATAACATGCCAATTTTCACTGGTGCTTTCTATATGATCAACATTTTGTTTAGCATGTCTATATATAAGATGGACAGGCATGGAGACTTCATGAGAATGATAGCATTCACTCTGTATTTCTATTTGTGAAACAAATGTATAGTTTTTTGCAAAATCAACTATTGATAAAATGGTCCCTGGTGGAAAAAATTCACGGGATTTTTTGAATTGCAAGTCCTGCCATCGTGCTCTATGAGAATTCTTGGTGTATTTATAAATTTCTGCCTCAAACTTTCTCAAAAACTCTATCACAAAAATTTCTTCTTCTTATAAATCAATTCTTTTAGCACTTGCAGTACTAATTGAACCAATTGATGTATGAATATATTCATATCTCTTCCATTTCACTTTTATGTTGGAAAATGATTGATCGTTTTTATCAGTATGATATTTGTTTTGAAATTTAGTTAAATTTTCACAATCATCACTTTTTTTACCACCAACACATTTCTTTTGGTAAAATAATTCATGGCTTTCTCTTCCACATAGAATTTGAGATATGAAATCATGGATAGTGGAAGGAGGAGGTGAATCTTTCCAAAATGTTTTACCAAAATTAAGGAATGTGTCATAATATAACTGAAATTTCACATGATAACAACAACAAAAAGTGTCACGTTCAGTGATAGGTTTAACATACCATGGTTTTTTTTGCACAAAAGAACTGATTGAGACATCAATTTCATGACTCTCTTCATTGAACTTGTTGAACAACACTATATGAGTGGTGTCCAAGAAATGTTTGGCATGTTCTTCGTACTGATTTTGTGTTATTATTCTTCGCATCACATCCCTTGCTTTTGGTGAAACACGTGAATTTTTCATCCAATATTCATATATTATTTTTTTAACATCTTCTCAAAGTCTATATTTGTATGGTTTTCTACAAATAGCTGCCCAACAAGCGAGTTCATCATTTACATCTATTTGCAATCAACATTTATGATGTTTGTGCAATTTTTTCGTGAGGTTCCTAATGCTTGTGCCATAGATTTTACCAAGTAATTCTCTTTAGTACTTGATGAAAACACTCCCATTTGTATTGATATACATGCATCTAAATCACTTTTCTTTCTAGATATTCCACTTGACTTTAGAGCACTATTTATATCTTGTTTCACATTTTCCTTCATTTTGTTTTTTTATCTTTTGTTGATTTTTGAATAACCAATAAAGTTGAAGATTATTTTAATTTATTTGATGTTAAGAGACTTTTCAACATTTGGGATTGAACTCCCACAGTTTCATATTTCAAGAACGAATCAATAATGTGATTAACATGATATCGTATAGAATGGTTAGATTTTTTATCTCCATATGTGTGAGTGTCAACATTTTCTAACATCTCATCATCGATATTGATTTCATCTGGACATATTAGAATTAAATGTACATAATGAGTTTATATATTCAATAAATAATTAAATTAATAAATATGTATATTTTCAATAATACACATTCAACATATATATATATATATATATATATATATATATATGGTGATTCAATTTCTTCACTTGAATTTCTTTCAACATTTTCAACATCTTCAATCATTGGTTCAATATCTCTTTCACTTTCTCTTTCAATATTTTCTATCTCATCATCAATGTTTTGAGTAATATCTCTCTCTATCTACATTGCAAAACATTTTTTGAATTAGTTCATCAAATTAAAAAACTAAGTTTCACAATACACTAGTCAAATTTTAAATACCAAATTTATAATATATGAATTTACATAGCTGCTTCAACTTCTAGTTGAGGTTGATTCTCCCTTTCACTATTTGAGCGTCATTATCTCTTTTTTTTTTAATATTCTCTCCCATGTTCTCTACGTTCCTCAGGGTCTCTTGTTTGATCATATTCTCTCTTGCAATTCCTTCGATTTCCCATGATAATTGAGTATGAAGCTCCAAAATGTTCCTTCAAAATCCTGTAAAAAAAACTAACTACATCAAAATTTAGACAAAAACCCAATAAAAAAAGCATTACAAAATATTTAATTTAAAAAAAAAAAACTCATTTTAAATTTTTTTCACAAAAGGCATACTTCAACCAAAAACACTTACCTTAAAAATTCTGCCAAAAAATGACTTTTAAAAATGAAATGAAGCTCATAATATTTCCTTCCAAGTCCTGCAAAAAAAATTAATTTAAAAAAATTGACAACAACTCACTTTAAAAAATCATTATAAAAAATTTACTTCAACCCAAAACACTTACTCTAAAAAAATGTCACTTTAAAAAATACCTCGAAAAAATGTCCATTGAAAATTAAGGCCAACCTCTTAAAAAATGTCACTTTAAAAAATATCTCCAGAAAATGTCCTTCGAAAATTAAACCCAAAAAACCTCTAAAAATATATCACTTTAAAAAATACCTCCAAAAAATGCCCTTTGAATATTAAGCCCAAAAAGAGTCCTTTGAAAACTAAGCCCAAAAATAGTCCTTTGCAAAATCATCCCAAATAAGGAAATGTGTGAAATTATGTGAAAATAATGATTCTGTTTTCGGCTTTTTATATAGGCACGAAATTTTTTTTTGGAGGGGCTTCATCGAATTTTCTGGCTGACGTAATTCCGAGAAAAATTTCGGCCGAAATTTTGTGTTGTTAGAATTAATGGGCCGTTGAAAAAAAAAAAATTCGACCTAACTTTTTTAAAAGTTCGGTCAAACTAACATGTCTACAAATATGCAACAACTCGGCTCTGAACACATTTATTCAACTTTGGAATGAATAAACTCAATCAAAATTTATGAATTAACTATCAGAACCAAGATAAGCATTATTCAATATACTTTTAGGGAATATAACTTATATGGAATTCCATAAATATTTACTAATTTTAATTAATTTTGTAATAAAATGGGTGCAAACAATTTTTAAAGGTAGTTATTGTAGAAATTATACAACATGCATGTATATCTTGGATTCACTCGATCTAACAATGTACTAAAGTTAAATACTGAATCGCTTTTACAATTCTTTTGCAAAATTAAAAATACAATCGCCAATCACATGAAGTAAAGAAGAATCAAATCACACACAACACAGATAATTTCTTGGGGAAAGCTTACAGCTAAAAACCCCACTATCTTCTATTGTATATTCAGCATGGATTGTGAAACATTTAAATACAAAAATCTTCTCACAAGAGCCCTCTAGTACTCAGCTAATTTTCTCACACTGTCATGAAAAAAACTGACCAACACATAGCCAATTCTTAGCCTCTAGAAAACCTTCCTTGCTTGCACAATCCCTGATGAATGAAATCCCTAAAATATAGGAATTTTGGCCTTCCTTGACTACGCAAGTATCATGGGAACTCCAATGGGTGTTTGGTTGCACGTGTGCAACCCACTAATCCTACAACTGATAGTCAACTTCCCTTTCACCTAGAACTCAACTGGGTCTACACTATATCTGACATGCATGCAGCTAATAATAGTAAACCCTCAGTTGCATGTGAGATCATTAATTGTTAATTAATTAATATTTAATTCACTTGATCTCTCACTAGTGTATCTTCACAATACAATTCATAATGATTAACCGAGTTTAATCACTTAACCGAGCAAACTGATTATAACTCAGATTACACTAAATGCATCACCGCACTTCAACTCTTTATAACTAGGATTACTCTACATGAATTACTCTACATGCCACACCAAGTAACCTAACTCAAATCATAGCTAACCGAGCTATTACTCGGTTAACTATTTCAAGTCATCATTGAGAATAGATTATGCCTTATTTTCCATCTCACTAAGGGATAAATAAAAGAAATGCATCCAAAAATAGTGATTGTGGGCCCTAATTCCAAGTGAAAAGCTAATGCACTAGATGGAAGAAATTTTTCTTGTTGAATCTCAACACTCCCTCTCAACATGAAAGGGATTATCCTTCATCACGATCTTGTCTCTATGGTATTTTAATTTTCTCCTAGTGAGCGCCTTCATCAGAATATCTGTATCCTGATCTTCTGTGGGAATGTATTGAAGCAACATTATTCTTCTTTGCAAACAATATTAGAGATGATGGAACTAGATATCTATATGCTTGGACCTACCATGAAACACAATACTAATCAATAGTTTAATGCAACTCTGATTATCACAATGAATCACTATCAGATCCATCTAAGAACCAAACAAACCAACCAAGATCTTTCTCATCCATATAGCCTCACATGCAGCGCTTGACTTGCTGCCATGTATTCCGCTTCCGCTGAAGTGAGTGCCACAGATTGTTGTTTCCTGCGATACCAGGAAACTTTTGTCAATCCTATGCTAAAGATCCCTCCTGATGTGCTCTTTCTGTCTAATGGACTTCCCGCCCAATCTGCATCCGTGAAGCCTTGGAGCTTCACTCCCTCTGTCCATCTGTACCATAGACCATACTATGATGTGCCCCTCAGGTATCTCAAGACATGCTTCCCCGTCTTAAAAAAGATCTTGGTAGGATTAACCATAGCTTGACTCATATTTTTAACTGCATAGCAAATGTCTAGCCTGGTGTTCACTAGATACATCAGTGAACCAACTAACTGCCTGTAGAGAGTAGCATCCACTACCTCTCCAGAAGTAGCATCCTCTTTCCTCCAATTTCCTGGAAGACGAGTATCCATGGGTTTGCATCTCTCCATGTTAAACTTACCCAATATCTCCTTTGAATACTTTCCTTGAGACACAAAAATTTCACCATCCCGCTGCCATATTTCCAATCCAAGGAAATAATGATTGAGTCCCATGTCCTTCAACTATAACTCCCTTGCAAGATCCTCCTTGCATAAGTGTATCAGTTGCTTGTCACGAGTCAACATTATATCATCAACATAAAGAAAAATAATCAATAGCTTACGCTCAATCATAATCTGGTATAGGTTTGCATCTGCGTCACTTTTGGTGAAGCCCAGTCTGGTGAAATAGTTGTCTATCTGAGTGTACCAAGCACAGGGTGCTTTCTTCAGCCCATATACTGCTCTTTTGAGTTAGCACACATGTGACTCACTATTGAAGATCTCACAAAATTCAAGCTTCTCTATGTACACCTCTTCCTCAATGATCCTGTTGAGAAACACAGTTTTCACATCCATCTGATGAATGTGCCAGCCCATCTGCGTTGAAATTGCAAGGATGGATCTTATGGAAGAGTACCTTGCAACAGATGCAAAAGTATCATCCAAATCTATCCCCTTAATCTGTGAGAATCCCCAGGCCACAAATATGGGCTTGTATTTCTCCACACTCCCATCAGCAGCTTGCTTTACCTTGTAGATCCATCTTGATCCAACCACTGATTTGTCAACCGGTCTTGGGACTATCTCCCATGCAATGTTCTTAACAATGGAGTCATACTCCTCCACCATTTCATCAACCCAAGTTGGCTTCTGCACTGCTTCCTAAAAGGAAGATGGTTCAGTCACAATATGTTCGCTCATAAGAGCCATGTATGCAGTAAATCGGTTAGGAGAATGTCTCTATTTGCGCTGTGAAGTAGGGGTGTTGAACCTTAGAATTTTCCCTTCTCTAACATCCTTTCTCATCCCTTTCTCTAATTTCTCATAAGTCCATACACTCCAATCAATGATAAATGTCATGTTTTGTCTTGAGTAATGCATTTAAATTTTTTTATGTTATATTTTGATATTCTTGTTATTTGAATGAATTTTTGAAACTTGGCTACAAAATGAAGCCTATTCTGCAGCTAATCTTTGGTTCCGCAACTAATTTCATGGTTTGGCAGGTTCCAAGGAGAAAATAGAGAAATGAGCCACATGGGCATCTCTAGAATAATTCACACATGGATTTCATCCTATCTACTTAATCAAAATCGATAGAAAAGAATGCCTGAGATCACAGTCAAAGCATGGTCAAAGGACGTTAGCCGAGAAGCGAAGAACTCTTGATTTTCTCTAATGTAGAAAATCAAGAGTTAAACAGTCAAACTCCAATTTCATAATTTGATTAAGATAGCCACCTGTAGGCATAATCAACTCATTACAGTTATGATTAGTTTTATTTAAATATTGGTTGTACAGAACTGAAAGCAAGTAATAATTTTGTTGAAACACTGTGTATTGTTTTGAAACTATGTTCTATTATAATATAAGAATTGTGTTCATGGTTCCAGTGATTGTTTAGTGCATATATAACTAGTTAGGATTTCGACCAAATCTGCTGCAGAGGGCCCCTTCATAGTGTAATATTCCTAAATTAGCATGCAGCTAATTGGAATATTAAAATCTAATTTTGCTTTCTTGTTTGATGAATAAGTGGGTAGGGAGACCCATAAATCTCTTTATAAGAAATAAAACCACTTCTCATGTGAAAGTGGATCATCTTTTCAGCTTAATAAAGCACCCTAAGGTGTGAAAAATGGCTAGAGCATGTGGATTGGGTCAACTTTGACCAAATCAACAGCGTTGTCATGGAGCAGTGGACATTTATGGAGAGACAACACAGTTTTAGATGGAGACACCTTGCATGGAAGTAGTTTCATAAATGAATGGGGTTTAGGGTTAGAAAGCTCATTTCTTATATAATGAAGAGGATGGCAGCCATATTATTCATGTTATGATATGTTATGTTCTGATTATATGGTCTGTTTAGACATATAAGCTTTCTTCACTTGTTTAGCTAAGATTGCAGTGTTGTTTAGCACCGAGTGTCCTCATCGGGAATTCCACCTCTATCCTTGAGAGGCCTCATAGGAAGAGCTTTGCACTACATTTCCAAATTCAGGTTTTCAAGCCAATCTTCAGTCTTGTGGTATTGTTTTCGCTTCTATCGAGAGATGTGTACCGTTATGGTATAGTAGTGGAATATTGTATTGGGTGTTTTCTCGAGTTTAAGTTTTGTAGTGGAGGAAGGTTTCTTTCATCAAGGCTAACAGAGGAGCCCTTAGGCTTATTTGATATATTTGGCATTAGGGCAAGGGTGATTTTATCCTCATGTTACGCCTACTCCACATATGTGTTACTTTAGTGATTTTTTCATGGGAAACCCAAAAAAGGAAAAAAAAATCCAAAGTTAAAATCGTCAAACTGCTTTCCCGAGTTTTTTGAGTAGAATCCGTGGTTAAAATCCTAGATCATTGTGAGCACCTCTAACAAGCTTCTCGCACATGGTTCTTCTCCTCGAAGCAGAAGTTTCTAGCAGAGTAGTTTGCTTTCCATTGAAGGGCTTATTGAAGGGCTCACCCCTTCAATGAGAGAGTCTATTGTTCATAGCAAGAGAGATGGAGGAAGGAGATGTACCAAAGGAGGAGACTCTTGGTGACT
>CM076581.1:1316124180-1316250849 GCA_034641835.2 Pinus albicaulis | reverse complement strand
GCTCAATATATTATGTCATTTTTCCCTCAATATATATCCCCTAATATAAACGCACACGGAATGGTATTGTTCCCCTAGTGAAGCCCACACGAATTGTACATTGATGTTTATGTAGCTTTGTGAAATGATACTGTGGCATTACATTGTGGCATATTTTATATGTGGATGATTGTATACTTGTGAAGCAGAAGTGAACTGAAGTAAATGGGCATTGTACTTTGGTTAATATTGCATGTTAAATATGCTAGCATAATACATATAAATCATGATACAAGTGCAAGTCATAGAAGTGTAGTCCAAGTGTAAGTAGTTGTAAGTTGGTTAATCCATTACAAAAGAACCAACTTGGTGTCGCACGTCAAAATTACTCAACACACCTTAACTCAAGGGGTGCTCTCGGGGCATGGTAGCTGGTATTAGAGTGAAGTTCACCACCTTCTAATGGAAGTTAGTATCAAAGTATAATTTGATAAAGGTTGGTATCATCCATGGAGGTCACTTAACAGAATATGGATGAGAAGTTGGATTTCTTAGAAGAGTAGTTTGGTTTATTGGCAGAGGCTATTAGAGGGATAATCAAAGGAGATTTAGAAGCAAAAGAACAAGTGAAGTCCATGAGAAAATTCTACACCAAGGGGATGTATTAATTTGAAATGATTTCTATAGTTGTTGAGAAGGACTTTGGTGAAGATGATACCTTTGATAGATTGAATTAGTTGGAATATAAAATTAATAGTCTTACTTCAACTATGGAAGTGTAGAAAGAGACAATTGAAGTGTTAAGGAAGGTATTCAAGAGAAGTTACTCTAGTTCTTTAGCAAGGGGGGAGTTGAAAGAATAAAAATTATATGATGGAAACAGAAGTACAAAAGTGCTTGAAATTTTTTATTGTATTTTTTCATAGGTTGACATCCCAAAACATAGTATGTCAATCTGGGCTTAATAATCTTCAAAGAATAGCAAAATATTTTCTAGGAGAAGACTTGCATAATATTGTAAACCAAACTCCATCTCTCCTTACGAACCCACACAATTAGTCTTCAAAATATATAATCAACTTCAATCTCGACTAGAAATCATTCTCCTAGTTTTATTTTATTAAAGTAATCATAGTGGAATTATAAAGAACATAAAATAAAACACTAACTAATGGCCATTGAACTCTTTTATTATGGATCCTTCTAGGCTGGCACACCTAACTCCTTTCTCAAGTATCCAGAGGAAAAAGGAAGCTAGGATCCCACTATGGTTTTCCCATACATAAAGCAAGAAAAGAATAGATTTCTTGGTCTTGAATCCTTCTCGGTTGGCAGACCTAATACCTTACTTAGGTGTCCAGAGGACAAAGGGACTGAGGATCTCTTTGTAGAAATCAAAAGAAAATGAAATAATTCCAATTAAATCCACCCACTAAGCAAATTTTCATCAAATAATGGGAAACAACAAAAAAAAAACCATTCCCAAATATCCTCAAGACTTCTTAATGTACTAAATCCTATAGATCTAAATATGAACTAAAGAATGTAACTTGGAACCACTTATTTGTTTAAAAAAATAAACAGTTCAAGAAAATATACTATAAAGATAGCATCTTATGAAGAAAAAGATCAGAGCATACAACCGACTATGGAAACAGGGCATTCAAATATCCATGTCCAAATCTTGCTTTCTAAAGTTTAAACAAACATACACCCTGTGTTAAAACTAACACTATGGTTATAAGGATTTGTATTCAAATAATGAATAAAAATATTTTAGTCTAATGAACTATGGTGTCATCGCAAACATAAATATTAAATACTCCTTTAAAGTTCAAACGGGAAATGACATGAAAATTATTATAAAGAACAAAAAATAAAACACTAACTAATGGCCACCAAACTCTTTGATTATGGCTCCTTCCATGCTGGCATGCCTAATTAATCTCTCAAGTGTCCAAAGTAAAAAGGAATTTAGGAGCCCACTATGGTTTTCCCCATACATAAAGCAATAAAGGAATAGAGTTCCTGGTCCTAGCTCCTTTTGGGTTGACATACATTATACCATACTCAGGTGTCCAAAGGACAAAGGGACTTAGGATCTCTTTGTAGGCATCAAAATAAAAGGACCTAATTCCAATTAAATCCACCCACTAGACAAATTTTCATCAACTAATTGGAAACAACAAAAATAAACAAAACCTATTCCCAAATATCCTCAATACTTCTTAATGTACTCACTCCTATAGATATGAATATAAACTAAAGAATGTAGCTTGGAACCACTTATTTGTTTCAAAAAATAATCGATTCAAGACAAGATACTATAAATATAACATCTTATGAAGAATAAGATCGAAGAATACAACCGACTACGGAAATAGGGCATTCCAATATCCATGTCCAAATATTGGTCACTGAAAACTTTAGGGTTAATATTCGCAGGTGGGATAATTTGATATGTTTTGTCCAAAAAACAATTTGCCAATTTCCATTTTTCATAAAAAATATTTTCCCAAATATTATATCATAAAATTATTTTACCTTAAAAATCTCTATTTTTTTATAGAGAATATAAAAAATCATTAGAAATTTGAATATTTTTCCAAACATGTCACTAAAATTTTTATAGCTTTCATGTTAGGGACTTGTAAGATTCGCCAAGGTTTCTAAACTTTAAGATAAATTTTCATCTATAAAAATTTCCCTGAGCTTGGTTTCAAAAGTTTAAAAAAACATACACCTTGTGTTAAAATTCGCACTATGGGTATAAGGAGTCATATTCAAGTAATGAATACAAATATTTCAGTCTAATGAACTCTGGTGTCATTGCAAACATAAATAATAAATACTCCTTTAAATTTAAAATTGGATATGACATGAAAATTATTATAAAGAACAGAAAATAAGACACTAGCTAATGGCCACCCAACTATTTGATTACGGCTCCTTCCATGCTAGCATGCCTAATTCCTTCCTTAAGTGTCGAAAGTACAAAGCAAGTTAGGAGCCCACTATGGTTTTCCCATACATGAAGCAAGAAAATAATAGAGTTCCTTGTCCTGGTTCCTTTTGGGTTGGAAGACATAATACCTTACTCATGTGTCCAGAGGACAAAGGGACTTAGGGTCTCTTTGTAGGCATCAAAAGAAAAGGAACTAATTTCAATTAAATCCACCCACTAAACAACTTTGCATAAAATAATGGGAAACAACAAAAATAAACAAAACCTATTCCCAAATCTCCTCAAGAGTTCTTAATGTACTCACTCCTACAGATCTGAATGTGAACTAAAGAATGTAACTTGGAACAACTTTTTTGTTTCAAAAAATAATTAGTTCAAGACAAGATATTATAAAGATAACATATTATGAAGAATAAGACAGGAGCATACAACCAACTATGGAAATAACACATTCAAATATCTAGGTCCAAATCTTGTTTTCAAATGTTTAAACAAAGATACACCTTGTCTTAAAACTCACACTATGGTTATAAGGATCCAGGTTCAAGTAATGAATACAAATCTTTCAATCTAGTGAACTCTCATGTCATCGCAAACATAAATAATAAATACTCCTTTAAAGTTCAAACGAGAAATTACATGAAAATTATGGTGCTACAAATTCAAGATAAATGATATGTATTTTGGTCATTATTGCATATATAGATGCTCACATCTTTAATATCACAATATTACAACAATTGCTGGTAATTTTAGACACAAAAACTACACTTATTCTCTTAATACTTGCATCTGATAATAAAATTCCATCTGTTCAAAATAGAACTTCCATATATCATTGTAAAGTTCAATAGTTGGATTTAATAACAAATATAATGTCATAAACCAAAATTCTCTTGACTCTATCTATGTACTCATTCATTCTTTCATTCTAAAAATTACTCAACACGTAGTGCAACACATATACTCATATGATGCCAAAATTTGGGTTTGAAACAAAACAGAAAACAATACCTATATATTTACATGTCACACCATTGCATTTGAAATGTTACTTAGATCCAATTCTAAATGAAGCAAAGATGGGAGGACAACGTGATGGGTTGGTGTGCCCAATCTAACCAGCTCATTGCCTCTCAAAGAATCAATTACTATTTTAAGTAAAATAACAATAAATGAATGAAATAACCATGTATTATATTTTCATTAAGATATATGCAATCTATTACATGGATCGCAATAGTATAATATAACCCATTATGTTTAGAGCGATCCAAAAATTAAAAATATTGGCATAATGATATACAAGGACCACTAGCCTTTCCTGAGACCAAAGATGGGTTTTTATATTTTTTTGTAGTACATGAGAAGGATAAGATGAGCCATAAAAATTATGGAACAAAACACCTAAATATCATAGTGGTCTTCCATGAGGTCAATTTGTTAACATTAGTTTTCCCAAACTTGAATAAACTTGAATCCATATAAAGAAAAACTCGAAGAGTAGATCCCTAGATCCCGGTCATGATCATTAAACAACCATATGAGCAATCCATAAGCATTCTAACCTTTGACCTGAGACATACCAGAAAAATTCCAGGGTGTCCAATAGCACAATATATGGCCCCATCTATCATTTATCAATCAGAAACAACTATAAAAGTTCGCTTGTCCTGGTTGCAAAACTTAAACCTTCATTAGTAACCTTTAATATAACTATTAGGATTAAAAAATGTATTCAAACATAATATTATTGGTTTCATTTAAAATATTTACCTCTTAACCTTGAGAAATTATCTAGATCAACAAATCAACCCAATGTTGTGTCCAAGATGTGATTGTAAGAGTGAAAAAGGGAAGGGTAAAGGCAAAAAAGGGAGAAAAATAGCAGCAAAGATGTAGAGAAATACTTGGATAAACTAGGAGATTGCTAACATGAGTTCAATTGAAGGCTTCTACATCATTCTTAACAAGGAATGTGAATATGTGGTGGAGAGGAAGGGCATACTAGGTTGCCTCGGGACAGATTTAGGATGACCTTACCACATGGTTGTAGTTGAAGGAAGCTTTGTATTCTTAGTTTGGACAACACAATTAGACTTGGGATGCAAGGAGGCAATTGAAGTTTTTAAGGTAGTCATGAAGTGTAAAGGATTAAGTTTGGGATTATTCTCGAGTATTAAGTTGGAGATTTCAAATATGGATGATATGGATAGGTTGTTCGATTTCTTCATATGCCTAAATTTTTTTGCACAAACGGAAGTGAAGATACAAATGTGTAGAATCTCGAAGAATCTATAATTGTTGTAGACAAGATTCTAGATCTTTGCATTATAGAAAATTTGAAAGGGAAGGAGTGTGGCAAGAAGAAGAAGAAGTTAGATAAAGAGAAAGGGAAAATTTTGAAAGAGGATGGACTGAAGCAGAGTAGTAAGAAAGAGGAAGTCTCTTTCATGTTGGTTATGTAGAGAGGATCAAATGGTGAATAATTTTCCATTGAATTAGAAAGTGGATGTTGTATGACAGGTTGAGAAGGAAGAGAGAGAATGTAAGAGTTCTTACACATATGTGGGATTGATTTAGGTTTTGTGGGTAACTTATTTAAAATAGGCTACTCCAAATAATGATCAAGAGGAGACTAAGTTGCACTATGTGAATATTTATTTGAATGGGATTTAATCGATGGCTATGGTAGATAGCAGGGCTACTCATAAATTTATGAGGGAAGATGTGGCTAGGATATTGGACTTGCAGAATGTTATAGTATTTTCATCTTTCAAAATGGTGAATTCTGAGGGAATTGAAGTTCATAGAGAAGCTCATGGTATTCTAGTATTGATCGAAAGTTGGAAAGGGAAGTCTACTGAATTCATGATTATCAGGATGGACGACTATGAGATTGTATTGGGAATCAAGTTTATGGTTGGATAGCGAGTTGTACCATGACATCATATGGGGATATTTTTCATTATTTTAGGAGAGTAATAGATGGTTATACTAAATGTTGGGGCCATGGTAGATGTACATAGGATGACAACTATCCATATGGAGGGAAGATATTAGGATGGTGATATTTTTGAGAGATTGAATAGTAGGAATTTCATACTCATGAAACAATCAAGGATGTTGGTTAACATGGTAGAAGGTATTATGGGGATGTTAGAGATACCTCATATGGTTGATGTTGAAATTTCCACGGTCGGGTGCAATAAGGTTGATTTTGAGAATTCTACATTTTATCATGGTAGAGGATATGACGAGTATGTAGATGATATTGAGGATGTTGATGCTTTTATTTTGAGAATTCGTGAAGATCTAGACCAAGATGATGGATTTTGGAGGATTACATCTATGGATGAGGTTCAATATGATGAATTGTGGCATAAACAACGAGTAGAGAGTTTTAGGAGTATAGCGAGACTAAGGCGACAAATGGTTGTCATGATGATCCATAGTTAGATATGTTGATTGAGGAAAGTCAGGGTAGGACTGGTTACTATCCCCATTTGTTGAGATACATTGTATATAGATATGGAGGGTTCATAATGGGTAGAGGTGGAACATTTACAGGATCAAGGAGTACATCTTCAGTGAGGAGAGATGGAGGATTTGGAGTGTGAAGAGGTACTATAGGAGGCTACCCCACTTAATATTCTCATTGAGTTCATGAAGGCGAGCTCACTATTAGTTTCTCAAGGTGGTGAGTCTAGGGATTTATGAGGTGCCATGGAGGGTACTTCCTGATGATGAGTAGGAGTAGAATGAGGATGAGATCTGTTGATATGAGTTTGTGATGGTGAGTGTACATGTTTGAGTGCATGAGTTCTTGTGGAGTTGACTCTATGATCATATTAGCTACCTAATTTTTCGTTGACACGATGGGATCCAACATATGATATTATTATGTGGGTATTCATGGATTTTCATGGGATGTATGTCAGTAGATGACATTATTCCTTATTTTTGTTGATGAAACAATGTGATGAGGAGGTTTTTCAGGATGTAGAGGACAATCTCATTGTAGTATTTGGTGATGGATAAATTACTAGAGAGGTTATTGTCGAGGAAGAAAACATGTTTAGAGTGGGAAAGGATGTAAGACCCTCAGGGATGTGTGCTTGAGACATCTAGGATGAGGAAAGCAAGGTAGTGGAGGTGGAATGTCATCACAACATTTGCAACATTGGAAGTGATTTTTTGGGGTTTCATAGACACTTTGTCACATTTTTTGGAAAGGTGAAGTCATGCATGGAATAAACAAATATGTGTCCATGGGAATGGTGCACGAGATGGGTGATGCATGATGACGAATATGGGTGAATGAGTGAGGGCTTTCCATATGGGTAACTGGTCAAGGATGTGAAATATGAGTGCATGAGTTGAATGGGTCACCCTAGGACCGTGATTGCGAGGATAAAATGGGGTGTGCATGAAATGAGTCGACACAGTCGAGGAGAAGTGGAATGATTGGTAAGATGGGGTCATGCAAGATTAACCTGACTGGCCCAATGCAATGGTTAGACTAACGTACCTCTCTTCATGAACACATGGCACATATAAGTGAACATAGAGCTGTAATGAATTTGGAAAAACCATAACAATGAATAGTAACCAACGAACCAAATGAAATGTGAAGATGACTAAAATTCATAATGAGCAATCAACACCTAGTTGAGATTGACATGTGAAATGGTTGATCTCGCTTGATTGTGCAAGATAATTGTTGGAGCGAGTTTTGGAGAGGGCGTTCTGGGCTGATTGGGTTTTTTATGAATAATGCAGGGTGAGATAGTCATGCATGTAGGGAAATAAATTTGTGTGCACAGGGTTAGAAGTGGCATGAATGAGACTTGATGGTGCAAAAAAGTGCATGATGAAATCATATGATCCATGTAGGGTGAGAAGTCCTATGGATCGGGAAAGGTTGTGGCATGGCCAAGCCTTGAGGGTGCACGAAGGTGCATGATGAAGATATAATATGGGTTGGCCAAGATAGTTGCGACACAATATTGAGTGGCATGTTTGGAAGGTTTTGGACTATGTACATTTTGTGGGCAAGCTAGTTCGGTTGTGGCACAAGTTTGGGTCTATTATACATGAAAGTTAGTGAAGACTAAAATATGTTCATATTATAACATTGTAAAATTGTTGAAGTTTATGATGTGAATACTCGATCCAGTGAGGTTACCATTTCACTTGTATAATTTGGTGCCCATTATACATTGATTTTTATGTATCTTTCTGACATTATATTGTGGCATATCTTTATATGTATATTATTATATACTTGTGAAGTAGAAGTGAAGTGAAGTAAACATGAATTGTACTTAGGCTAAGAGTGCATGTTAATTTCACCAACGTAATACACCTAACTTGTGACAGAAGTGTAAGTGTTAGAGGTGTAGTCTAGGTGTAAGTAGTTGTAAGTTGGTCAAGCCATTACAATGAACAATGTTAGTATCGCACGTCTAGAGGCCTCATTGTGCCTTAATTTGATGGATTCTATAGGGGTGGGATAGTAGTGAATATAAATTTTTTTGTGATACTATTATTTTTTTAATAAAATACCTTATTTTTAATATAGCGGAGTTAATATGAAACAAGATTAATAATAAAGACAAAAGGATTTTTATGTAGAAATTTATTAATATTGATGTATTACCAGATTCTCTTGATCTAACAAATTAATCTTATGTTAAATACCGAATCCTTCTCCTGTTAATCTTGCGGAAATTCAATCGCCAATTGTAAACACATGTGAAGAAAATCAATCACACATAAACACAGTTGTTTTACGGGAAATATTAAAGCTAAAAACCCCAACTATAATATATTATGTATATCAATGGAATCATGTAATAATATCATAAAAATATTAGTACATCAAGCTCTCAGTATAATCAACAATCATTACACATTGTCATGCAGAAATTTGCATATCTATGCACCAATTTCTTGCCTCGTTACAGCCTGCCTCCACTGCGCAATCCCTGTTGAGGAGGACCCCTGAATGAATTCGAATTGTCCTTTCCTTGACTGTGCAATCCTCATTGGAAACTCCAATGTGTGTAAGATGCATTGAATGCATCACTATAGTCACAATGGATAGTCCATCTCACCCTTTCACCTATCTCTTCATTGGAACTAACATGCAAGTAGTTAACTGCTGTATTTGTTTAGTTGTTAGTGAGTTATTAGTTGCGAATTAATTAATTAGTTAATTCAATAAACTCTCACTAGTGTATCTTTCAGTTAGACTAGATATAACTAGCTCAACTGAGTTTAACCCACTTAACTGAGTTAAACTAAATAACAACTCCCATAACTACTCTTCCAAATCTATTATAACTTTTCCACTTCAGTTCTAACTGAATCTTTCATGCATGAGCCACCAATAACCCTGGGAATTGCGTAATTCCTTCAGCCCACTGATTTTCCAAATCTGTTCATTGAAATAAAGTGCTCCAAGAGAATAAGTTGATATTTATTGTTAGATTATTATTAAGGGCTAATAATAATCGACATGCATCTATTTTTAGATTGACGATCTATAAATAGACTTCACCCAATATTCTAAAAATAGAATTTCATCTATTTTTCACATTTGACCAACCATATACAAATAACATCCTGCAACTTATAGAATATGCTCACCATGTCTAAAAATAGACATACACCTAAAAATAACCTGCGGGCCCCACTTAGTGAAGGTGCTTACTTTTCACTAAGTTCATCATCTTGTTGAATCTCAACACTCCCTCTCAACAAGATAGGGATTATCCTTCACCCCGATCATGCCTCTATGGTATTCGAATTTTCTCCTGTTGAGCACCTTTGTCAAAATATCTGCATCCTGATCTTTCATGGGAATGTACTAAAGCAACCTGATCTTTTGCTGCACACAATCTCTGATATGATGATACTGGATATCAATATGTTTAGATCTATCATGAAACATATAAATATTCGAGAGTTTAATGCAACTCTGATTATCACAATGTATCACTGTAGGATCTAAATGAGAACTGAATAAACCGACCAGGATCTTCCTCATCCAGATAGCCTCACATGCAGCTTGACTTGCTGCCATGTATTATGCTTCCATTGAACTGAGTGCCATGCATCTTTCTTTCCTGCTCTACCAAGAAACTGTTGTAGATCCAATACTGAAAACCCCTCCTGATGTGCTCCTTCTGTCCGTTGGGCTAACTGCCCAATTTGCATCTGTGAAGCCATGAAAATTCACCTCATCCGTCTGTATGTACCATAAGCCATACTTAGATGTGCCCCTGAGATACCTCAAGACATTCTTTCCTGCCTTCCAAAAGAGCTTGGTAGGCTTAACCGTCACTTGAGAAAGCTGGTTCACTGCATAGCATATGTCCAGTATTGTATTAACTAAATACATGAGAAAAACCACCAACTTTCGGTAAACAGTGGCATCCACTACCTCTGCCGATGTAGCATCCTTTTTCCTCCAATTTCTTGGAAGAGGAGTATCCAGCTCCTCCATGAAACTTAAATATATCTCCTTTGTGCAGACTTTGCCTGAGACTTAAATACCACTTTCTCACGCTATTTCCAACTCTAAGGAAATAATGAAGAGGCCTCAAATCCTTCATGTGAAACTTTTACAAGATCCTCACTTTCTTAATGCTGTATCAACTACTCATCACACTTATGGTATTAAATCATCAACATAAAGAACAATGATTAAAAGCTTACTCTCCACCACAATTTGGTACAGGTTTGCATCCTCCTCACTCTTGGTGAAGCCAAGTCCAGTGAAATAGATGTCGATCCATGTGTACCAAGCACGAGGTGTTTGCTTCAGCCCATACAACGCTCTTTTGAGCTTGCACACATGTGACCCGCTGTTGTAGATCTCAAATCCTTCAGGATGCTCAATGTACACTTTTTCCTCAATGATCCCATTAAGGAACGCAGTCTTCACATCCATTTGATGAATGTGCCAAACCATTTGTGTTGAGAGAGAAAGGATGGTCCTTATGGAAGAATACCATGTGACAAGTGCAAAGGTTTCTTCATAATCAATCCTCTCTCGAGAGGCAGAAGCCTCCTCGGCACGAATCTTCCTTGCATTATACTTCTCGGTGCTCCCATCAGCAATTGATTTACCTTGTAGATCCATCTTGATCCTACAATCATCACCGGCCTTGGAACAATCTCCCAAGACTGCTTTCTACCAATGTGGAGTCATACCTCCTCCATACCACAGCATCTACTCAGGCTATCGCGTTGTTTCTTCAAAAGAAGATGGCTCACATGATACACTTGCTCATAAGAGATAACATGTATCCAATTGGTTAGGTGGGACGGTTCCTTGTCTCAGTTTCGTGGGATGGTGACTCTAAATTCTTCCGCGCATCAAAGACCCGCCTCTAGCTTCGTGTACGCTTTCTTCCTCGTTTGATGATTTTAGATAGCGTTCTAAATGCGACTCCTCCCCTCCAGCAGTCTCTCCTGTTGATCCTGGTCTACAGGCTCATCTTTGGGAACAATATCTTTCCGCATGCAAGTGTAGCTCCCTCTCAAGCGACAACTTCATGGCTTTCACCTCATTGAATTTTATATCTCATCGCACCACAGTCATTCGACTATCTGGAAAATACACAAGATAATTATGGGGTGTTTCTTTGTACCCCACAAATATCCCAACTTCTGCAGTCAGCTCCAGCTTCTTCCTGGCGTCCTTTGTCACATGAATGTAAACAAATGAGCCAAAATATTCAAATGAGGAAATATCAGGCTTCTTACCAGTAAAAGCTTCTTCAGGTGTACTCATGCCAAGTACTTTATGAGGAAAATGGTTTTGCACATAAACCGCGGTGTTGCATGCTTCCGCCCACTAGTGCATCGGTAGGCCCTGGTCATGCAACATAGCTCATACAACACCCACAATCGTTATGTTCTTCCTCTCTGTGACCCCATTCTGCTGTGGGTTATGAGGCGCTATGAGTTCTCTTTGAATTCCTTCTTTCCTACATAAGTCTTTGAATTCGTTCGAGATATATTCACCACCATTATCTCTCTGCAGAGCCTTCACTTGCTTCCCCGACTCATTCTCCACCTATTGTTATGACATCCCTCATAGAGCTGGGAAGGCTAACGATCAGGAGCTTCATTCTGCAAAGAAAATACAACAAGGACTGTATAAACTGTCACAACCCCTTTTTCACCTATCAGAACCTTTGAAAGGGCTTAAAATCCACATTTTAGCTTTAAAAGCACTCATTATAACACATTAGGCCTTTAAGCCCCTTTCGCTTAAGCTTGAGCCCCTTTTCCACCATGAGATCGGGCCCTGTGACTGAGCGCTAAGCCCATTGGCGGTCGCATGTCGCTCTTTCCAAGTTCCCGCATCTAAGTCTTCTATTTCGCTGATGGTCGATCCTCCGATAAGATCCTGACTGTCGATCCTCCAGATCCGACGGCCATCGCACATCGTTCATCACCACCCTAACCTTTCTTATTCATCGAATTACTTTTTTTCCGATGTACTAAACCCCGACGCAATCCCAACTGTTGATCTCCACAGATCCAACGGTCCCTGCTTATCGCACATCGCCCATTAATTGCGCATCGCACATTGCAAAGTCCATGTCCCTTTTAAAATTTTCCGCCGATTTGTGAAATGCCAATACAATCCCGACCGTTGATCTCCTCCCCTATCCAACGACTATCAGGCCCCCCTCAGCTATATTTGTTGTCCCCCGCGATGGAATCCCGACCGTTGATCCTCCTGATCCAACAGTCAGCGCTGTCTTGTTGTATCGCTGTCCTCTGCCCCATTCATTCATTTATGCGAGATCACGATGTATTATGGACTGTTGATCCTTCTGATCCAATGCCTAGCGCACCTTTGCCTTTCACCCCACCCACTTTCCTCTAATGCATCTCCGCCGTTGATGTCGTCCCCAATCCAACAGCTCTTGCTCCCTCTGCGGTTCCAATTTCCGTATGTCTGAATTCCTGATGTGCGTGGCACCGATTCAATCACAGCCGTTCATTTTCCCTCATCTAATGGCCCACATTACTTCCACCTTTCTTCCTCCCGCACATTCTTTCTCCCTTCACGTTTAATCTCCACCGTTGATCTACCTAATCCAACGGCCTGCGGGACTACTCCCTTTCCTCCCCCTTGTACCTCCATGGTGCCCCCGCACTTGAATCCTTTGACTGCGGAATATTTTCATCCAAAGGTCCATATTCACTGCAGAGGCACCCATACCACAGACCCGTCCGTACCTCCAAGCGCCCCCGCAGTTGATCTCCACCATTGATCTCCATCATGATCCAATGGTTCTCGCTCCATCGCTCCTTCGAAAATTTCTCGATCACCCATCCATTATTGTATTCCCCACTCTAATCTGGATTGTCGATGTTCTTAATCTAACGACCCACATTGCTCTCGCTTCCATAACCCTACATCTGATCACCCTGCTACAAGACAAAATTTCTGACGTTATTGCTGGTCCCACCTGACCGTGCAGGTTCGAAAATCGCATTCTTCCTTCGCCGTTGATCTAGATTGCTGTGATCAAATGATCCAAGTTCCTTTTCGCATTCATTTCATCAAATAACATGATCGTGCTATTTCAACGTGAAATGTGCAGTTTTGATAAGACACGTGTCTTCCTCCAACCTGTATCGCATTCATCTGGCTCATTACTGCTTACCACTTCAACCCCACGCAAAAACCACTCCGGTTTTCCGCAAACCCGCCTTTTGCATAAGCTTTTCACCAAATCAGATTTAAACCCTGTTTTCGCCATGGAAACGCTCCTGTTGCATTCCTTGCCTCCGCACTGCTCTTTCTCCTTCACCCGAGCCTTCTGAAGCAGTCAACCATTCATCACAGGATTTATTTAATTAGTTCGTTGTCTGTGCAGTTTTTTTATGGCATTTTAAATGCACAGGCCCTCTCATAACCAATCACAGTGGCTTGAGGCCGAGGATGACAATCCTCCACGCCCAAGGAAGCAGAGAAGAAAGATGAAGAGGTTCAATTCCACGTCTAAGTCAATGGATCATGACCATTGGCCATTCCACAAGAACCTCCAGCACAGAAGGCCAACTCATCCACTACCAGCAGTGCCAAACCCTCCAGTGCAGAAGACCCACTCAACCACTACTAGCAGTACTGCACTCTACAGCATAGAAGGCCAGTTCATCCCACGACTAATGGTATTGTCTTCGCAAGTACCAGCAGTGGCTCCACCTCATCAAACATCAATGATCATTCATGACTAGGCTTGTGTGGCCTTTTTACCTTATGTTCTTTTCACTTCGTCATTTCAGGTGAAATTCTTATTTCACTCCTGCAGTTTGTACTTCTAGTTAGCATATTGTTTACATTTCAGTTAGAAACGGCTTTAGGCCGACGTTGTAAGATGATGAGAGGTAGCTTTACCTCATCATCATTTATGTTTTTTGATTTTGACCTGAAACAACATACAAGCACGCGGGGAAGATATTTTCCCAAAATATCTTCTTTCGCATAGGAATCAGAGGTTATAAAAGAAAGAAGCCAACACTAACAAAAGGTTCCAGATTTTCCAAAGGACTCACTAGTTCAAGTGTTCTGTATGTATGTTGTACGAAATTTGATAGTAGATGTTTGAAGATCCCGTAGGGATTCAGTAATAAGAAGCTATGTTGGAATTGGGGATTTCGCTCTGGATGATTCACAATTTGTAACTCTTCTTCATGTTTTTTAATACAAAGGTTTATTTCATATCTCTCCACATTTATTGTATCTAATGTTCTGGAATGCGAGTGCTCCCATGTTTGAATATGAATTTATCATAGCAGATACTCATATTTACTCATCCATAGCGCTTTAAATATGGCTCAGGCATGATACTTTGTTTCATTTCCTATCTCTATCGCCATTCTGCTGATAGTAATTACAATGGATTCTTGTCTTTGAATGAGCCCAAATATATGGATTATTATCTTTGCATAGGCCCAGTATATATGGACTCTTATCTCTGAATAAGCCCGGTTATAGTTGGTATCTTATTCCATCTTCTGTCATAGTGATCGCTCACATATAACTTGATATCTGTGTACTCATTTTAGAAGTCGCCCCCCTTTACAGCATTCTGTCTTAAAGTAGTCTGATGCATTTACTTATTGCAGTTTGTACTCAATTTTTGCAATTTTCATAGTTGTTGTGTTTAACATTGGGGTCTTGGTTCCAATTTGTTTAAAACCATTCATATGAGTGATAATAGCATGAGAGCCTAACATTGTCAACTGCAATTAGTTGAGTCATATGCTCCTTGCATTTAAGATGTCCTAGGCACTAGTCTTTATACAACTCAAGGCTGTCTCTAGGAGCTACAACATATTTCTGGCGATGTTGCCGGGGATGAATTTGAAGAAATAAATCCCTGGGCCTCAAAAAATACTCATCCACCCTTCAGAATAGGTGAGGAGGAAGGTTTGGGAGTTGTAGATCCCTCACCTTGGCGACTCCACTTTCATTCAAAGGATAAATCTATTTGTAGTCCTAGCTTCCTGAAAGCCACACCTGAGGTCAGATACATCCCAGTTGAGAACACCTTTAGTGTCTGATCCAGAGAATATTTTTCACAAAAGAGGTTGGAGAGAAATACAATCAGCTTATACAGATATTCCCAGATTCTCCCTAGAAGACTCTCCATCCTCCTCTCAATTAGCTCAAGATCAAGGTCCTGATTCTACTGCAAGAACCCTTGATTATACTTCTGATAGCCCCTCCTTGGAAAATATTGAAGTAAAAGATGAGGCTGAGTCTGTAGACACCACGATCTTCTTTCTGCATCCCACTCCCGAAGCCGAAGAAGTTAAAGAAGTCACAGAGGTTTTCGATGCTCGTATTCCAACATTTCAATTAGCCCCTCAAGCCTCTATTCAATATATCCCCATTGTCATACATACTTCTCTTCCACCACCTCATAATACACATAAGAATCTCCCGCCACCTCCACAACCTCCGATGGTTGTTCCTGGATTCCTACTGAATAAATATGCCCCCTTGGCATTGCCTCAGATCCCGAATGACATGCCTCAGGCTTACTTAAAGATCCTACCTCGTTTCAATGGAGAAAATGATACTGAAGCCCAGAAACACTTGGAATTTTTCTGCGCCTTTGTAGAAAATCTTAATGTTGAACATATGGATGTGGTGTTGAGGTTGTTTGTCCAGTCTCTGGATGGAGAGGCAAGAAAATGGTTCAAGACCTTGGGGGACCACTCCATTACTAACTGGGAGGAAATGGAAAATGCCTTTATCAAGAAATGGGGAGAGAAGAAGGACCATGGATACTGTCTTACAGAATTCGACACACTTAGAAAGAGACATAATGAATATGTGTCCGAATTCATCAAGAGGTTTAATAAATTATATAAAAGTCTCCCAGCTGAAATGAAGCCTCGCCAGATCGCTGCTAAGGTGGTGTTTGTAGCAGAATTCGAGTCAGAATTCAGATTCTCTTTAAGAGAAAGGAAGTCTGCTACCCTGGATGAAGCCCAGACTGATGCATTGGAAGTGGAAGCCAACTTCGCTTCTATGGGTAAATCCAAAGGGAGGTCAGACCATGATGCTAGACGGAGAGGGAAAGAAGAAGCATCTACCTCTGGTCAAAATAGAGAGGTAGCAGATTACAAAATAGAGGAGATGATTAAAATGATCAAGAACCTTTCGAACAAGCTGGTGAAGCTTGAGCTTGAGGAAAAAAACTCACCCTCCAAGCCATTTCAAAATGCTCCAAACAGAGGGTTTAACCCACAATACATAAAGCCTCCTTTGCAAATATTACAAAGAGATTGGAAGGAGTAGAAAGACCACATACAACCCCCGTTGTATCTGGAAGGGCAGATGGATGACCCTGCCGAAGACATTCCCGATGGGCAAGATGATCAATATTTTTCTTACTCAAATGGTGATGAAGTTGAGTCTTCTTTGCAAGAAAGTGAAGGAGCGGAGCTTTCCTTACAGGAAGAAGAAGAAAAAAAAAGCGCGGCTGAAGATCCAGAGATCGATGATTACTGCAAGCAATTTGAGGACTTCATGCAGGCATAGTTCAACAGAAAATATGATCTCAGGTCCTCTAGGAAGAGGATGCGCACACAAGAACAAGAAGAAGAGATTCCTCAGAAGGAGACTGTCACTCAGAAAATTGAAGATAAAGGTAAGATACCTATAGCTGAACCTTTACATTCTAATGACTCCATTCCTTCCTCTTCTAAGTTGGCCTTTAATCCAAATGCAAATGTTAAATCCATCCCAAAGGAAGAAAAACCTCCAGCCAACAGTAAAGAGCCAAAGGAAAGTCTTGTAGAGAAGCCTCCTCCTGTGTTTAACCTTCAGAAAGAGCTAGAAAAAGTAAAAATCCCCGTCCCTTTGACTGAACTCCTGAAGCAACCAGCCTATCAGGCTCAAGTGTCATCATTCATGCTTCCTCAAGGAGCTGCTCCAATCCCAGATAGTTTAAACCTCCAAGAAGAAAGGCCCATGGTGGTGTTTGGTCCCCATGTTGAGGAATTAGATTCTTCAACTCCCCCTTTCTATGTCTCCTTAGTAATTCATGACCTGTTATTGCATAACTGTATGCTAGAGTCTAGAGCGTCTCGTAACCTCCTGCCCTTGTCAGTGATGGAGAAATTGGGGCTGCAGATCCCTCGCCCATATAAAGATCTCTACTCTTTTGATTCTAAAAGAGTAAAATTTTTGGGAATGATCAAAGATTTGGTGGTAAATCTAGCCCAAATCCCAGCTAAGAGCGTGGTAATGGACATAGTAGTGGCTGACATCCCATCGCAGTTTGGGATGCTGTTATCAAGATCATGGGGTACAAAAATTGGAGGATCTATAAAGCTGGACCAAACCTATGCAACCATTCCTGTGTTTGGAGGCCAAGAGAGGAGATTATACCAGGAAACAAGGTTTGTGAAGATGGTCACTAAAGCTGATAATTCAGTAAATTCACCAGTGTACAACAAAGAGGGTGAGTTTTCTTGCCTAATGCTTGAAGAAGACCAAGATTACTTGCAAGAGCCATATTTCTGTCAAGCAAAGACTGAGCAATCTTCAAGTAATTAAGAAGGTGGGGTTTGAACCTTGCACTTTGATGGAGCCAACTCAAAGGAAGGGAATGAAGCCCCACGAATGAGGGCTTACATAAATTAGGAAGGTCATGAACATCCCATTGTATTTTTCAGCCAAGTGCTTCGCGATGATGAGCCAAAATATAACATCCTGGAGATACATGATTATGCTAAAGATAAAGAGATGCAAGTCAAGGATCTGGTGCTAAGACGGGACATAAGAAGGGATGAGAAAGGAAATCATGGAAAATTCGATCCTCTATGGTTCGAACCTTTCAAAATCGCCGAAGCCAGAGGAAACAAACTTTTAGACTGGAAAATTTGCAGGGTGATTTGCTCGAAGCCCCTGTGAATGGGAAATTATTAAAAACCTTTTTCTAGTATTGATTCAGGCTGAGAGGTCTGTTGTATGATATTGTACATTATTCAGTTGCTTTTATTATGATGTTTCCTATTTTTATTTTTCATAAATAAAGAAGAGAAGGCATCAAGGGACTGTGTTCACAAGAAGGAGGCTAACAGATGGTCTATAGAGTTCTCGACTCGTTCAAGGACAAATGGGTCATCCCCAAGTGGAGCCAATGTTCTTATGACATCCCTCACAAGGCTGGGAAGGCTAATGATAAGGAGCTTCATTCTGCAAAGAAAATAAAACAAGGACTGTATAGATTATCACAGCCACTTTTTCACCTATCGGAACCATTGAAAAGGCTAAAAATCCACCTTTCTGCTTTAAAAGTGCTCATTTTTACATATCAGGCCTCTAAGCCCCTTTCACTTAAGCCTGAGCCCCTTTTCTGCCATGAGACCGGGCCCCGTGATCGAGTACTAAGCTTATCAGCGGTCACATGTCGCTCTTTCCAAGTTCTTGCTTCCAGGTCTTCTGTTTTGCCGATGGTCGATCCTCCGATTAGCTCCCGATCGTCGATCCTCCAGATCTGACAGCCATTGCGCATTGCTCATCACCACCCTAACCTTTCTTATTTATCGAATTCCTTTTCCGCTGTGTGCGAAACCCCGACGAAATCCCAACCGTTGATCTCCGCAGATCCAACGGTCAATGCTTATCGCACATCGCCCTTCCATCGTGCATCACACATCGTGAAGTCCATGTCCCTTTTACATTTTTTCCACCGGTGTGCGAAATGTAGATACAATCTCGACTGTTGATCTCCTCCCCGATCCAACAGCTATCGAGACCCCCTTAGCTCCATTTATCAACCCCCACCGATGAAATCCTAGCCTTTGGTCTCCTTCCGCAGATCCAACGGTCATCGCCTCATCGCTCCATCGCACATCGTGCATCGCTCTCCCCCGTTTCCACTTTATGTTTCACTGGCGATGTTCATTCCCCATCGATATAATCTGAGCCGTTGATCTGGCTTCCCTAGATCCAACGGTCGGCGTTGTCTTGTTATATCACAATCACTCCCTCTGCAGTTCCCATTCCCATCTGTCTCAATTCCCGATGTGCGCGGTCCCAATTCAATCACAGCCATTCATTTCCCCTCATCTAACGGCCCACATTACTCCCACCTTTCTTCCTCCCGCACATCCTTTCCCCCTTTGTGTTTAACCTCCACCATTGATCATCCTGATCCAATGGCCAGCGCACCTTCACTTGTCACTCTGCTCACTTTTCCCCAAGTTATCTCCGTCGTTGATCAAGCTCGACCCAACAGTCACCGCCAGTCTTCCTCTCCACCCAGAGGCACTATCATCGCACGATTTAACACCTTGAGTGCCTTTGTATTTGACTCATTTGAATGCAGAAGATATTCATCCAACGGTCCATATTCACTACGGAAGCACTTGTCCCACAAACCCATCCATACCTCCAAGTGCCCCCACAGTTGATCTCCACCGTTGATCTCCATCATGATCCAACGGTCCTCACTCCATCGCTCCTTCACAAATTTCCCGATCACCCATCCATTATTGCATTCCTCGCTCTAATCTAGACCATCGATCTTCTTCATCTAACGGCCCACATCACTCTTGCTTCAATAACCCCACAACTGATCAGCCCGCTACATGAAAAAATTGCTGACGTCAGTGCCAGTCCCACCTGACCGCGCAGGTTCGCCTATCGCATTCTTCCTCTGTCGTTGATCTAGATTTCCCAGATCAAACCGCTCCCATTCATTTTTGCGTTCATTTCATCAAATAACATGATCATTTTGTTTCCATGTGAAATGGGAGGTTTTGTAAAGACGCGTGTCAGCCACCAAGTCGTATCGCGTTCATTTGGCCCATTACCGCTTACCACTTCAACCCCGCATGAAAACCACTCCAGTTTTCTGCAAAACCACCTTCTGTACAATTTCATACCAAATCACATATAAACATTGTTTTCACCATGGAAATTCTTCTGCTACATTCCTTGCCTCTGCATTTCTCCTGCGCCTTCACCCGAGCCTTCTGAAGTAGTCAACCACTCATCGCAGGATTTATTTAATTTGGTTTGTTGTCTGTGCAGGATTTTCACGTCATTTTAAGTATGTTGGCCATCTCATAGCCAAGCACAGTGACTCAAGGACAAGGGTAATGATCCTCAGAGGCCTGATCAAAGGCAAAAAGGGGGCATAAAGGGTAATTTCCACGTTTTAACCAATTGTTTCATAAGCATTGGTTACACAGCGAAACCCTCCAGTGCACAAATAAAGTACCTATCAGCAAACAAAAAAGGTTAATGAAAATTAGTAAAGAGAATCATAGATTAAAGACAGATCAGAAAAAGGCCAACTCATCCACCATTAGCAGTACTGCACCCTCCAGTATAGAAATCCACTCCTTTTGATGACTAACAGTATTGCCTTTGCTAGCAGCAGCAGGTGCTCCACCTCATCAATCAGCAATGATCATTCATGACTAGGCCTGTGTGGCCATTTAACCTTATGTTCTTTTTATTTTGTCATTTTGGGTGAAATCCTTATTTCACTCCTGCAGCTTTTACTTCCAGTTAGCATATTGTTTACATTTCAGTTAGAAATGGCTTTAGGCCTACGTTGTAAGATGATGAGAGGAAGCTTTACCTCATCATCATCTGTGTTTTTTCTTTTGACTTGAAACAACATACAAGCATGCGGGGAAGATATTTTCCCAAAATATCTTCTCTCGCATAGGAATCAGAGGTTATAAAAGCAGGAAGACAACACTAACAGAAGGTTCCAAATTTTCCAAAGGGCTCACTAGTTCGAGTGTTCTGTATGTATTTTGTGTGAACTTTGATATTAGATGTTTGAAGATGCCGTAGGGACTCAGCAATAAGAAGCTTTGTTGGAATTGGGGATTCTGCTCTGGATGATTCACAATTTGTAACTCTTCTTCATGTTTTTTTTAATACAAAGGTTCATTTCGTATCTCTCCACATTTCTTGTATCTAATGTTTTGGAATGCGAGTGATCCCGTGTTTGAATATGAATTTATCATAGCAGATACTCATATTTACTCATCCATAGTGCTTTAAATATGGCTCAGGCATGATACTTTGTTTCATTTCCTATCTCTACCGCCATTCTTCTGATACTAATTACAATGGATTCTTGTCTTTGAATGAGCCCAGATATATGGATTCTTATCTTTGCATAGGCCCAGTATATATGGACTCTTATCTTTGAATAAGCCTGGTTATATTTGGTATCTTATTTGATGTTCTGTCATAGTCATCGCTCACATATAACTTGATATCTGTGTATTCATTTTAGAAGTCGCCCCCCTTTACAACATTCTGTCTTGAAGTTGACTGATGCATTTGCTTATTGCAATTTGTACTCAGTTTCTGCAGTTTTCCTAGTTATTGTGTTTAACTTTGGGGTCTTGGTTCCACCCTTATTAAAACCCTTCGTTTGAGTGATAATAGCATGAGAGCCTAACATTGTCAACTGTAATTAGTTGAGTCATATGCTCCTTGCATTTAAGATGTCCTAGGCACTTGTCTTTATACAACTCAAGGCTATCTCTAAGGAGCTACAATAGAAGGTACACTTAATACTACCAATATCCTCCATCATATCCAAACTATCCTCCCCAACAAATTCCTCAACCAAATCAACTACTTGCCCAACCATTACCAAACCCCAATAATAAAAATCCTCAAAATTATTATATGATAGAAGGACAACAATTTCCAACCTACATGATTACTCCACTAGATCTTAATGATGTCCAACTTAGATCTGGTAGGATACTGAAAAATAAAAAGCCTTCTGTAGTTATTCAAGAACAAGATAATATTGAGGAATATTCTCTACAACCAAATAATTTTTTTGAAGAAGGAACATCTCTTCATAACCAGAACTCTGAAAATGAAAAACAAAAAGAACCAATAAACTCAAATATTATCATAGAGCAACCATCAATATATATTTCTAACCCTCCTTTTCCTGAAATATTACAAGTTGATAGAGGGGTAGAAAAATATATCATGTTGCCAAATTATGATTTTTTAGATGAACTGAAAAATGTATGTATCAAAATTTGTTTGTTATGGGCCATTAAATAAATTCCAATTCTATCCAAAACAATCAAAGAGTTGAGTATGAAGAAACGAGGGAGAAAAACAAAAGAAATAAAAAGAATTCAACTAGTAGGAAAAGTTGCAGACATAATGATGGGAAAATTTTCCATACAATAATATTTAGATCTAGGAAGTCCAATTGTAAAAACACATATCAATAGTGTTGAAATTCCAAATACATTGATTCATTTAGGAGCAACTATAAACATCATGAGCAAACAGACCATGGAATAGCTCAAGCTTCCTAACCTTCTGTAGACACCTATATTACTACAATGAGCAGATAGATCTGTAATCAAGCCAGATGGTGTATTAGAAGATATCTCAGTATCTATATATTCTTGGGAGTATCCTGTTGATTTTATGATTTTAACTCCCAAAAAAAATCTAGGAGGACATCCACATATATTAGGAAGACCGTGATTAGCTACAACTGGTGCTTTCATTAGTTGTAGTTCTAGTGACATGTATATCTCCGATGGTAAATCAACAAAGAAATTCACTCTATGTCCTCCAGCAAAAACAATCAAAAAGTTAGATGACAAAGAATGGATTGATGATGACAATGAAATACAACTCCTCTTTACTATTTCAAACATTAGTGAAGATAGCCAAATCTTAAATTCAATAGAAAACTTTGAATCATCTTCAAAATATGAACATGATCAATTTCAAGAGCAATGAAATATTGAATACTTTTCATCTAGACAAATATCTCTATACTCTATGGAAGAATTTGGTAACTCTACAGTTGCAATATTTCGAGGAAAAACTTTGAAAATAAAAAAAACTTGGAAAGACTACAACAAGAAAAGTTAATCAGAACATTACAACGACATTCCTTTGCATATGCATGGGAATACACTGATATGAAAGGAATTAGTCATAATACTTGTATACATCACATCTATATTGAGGAAAATTTTAAACCTATCAGACAAGCTCAAAGAAGGATGAATCCAAATCTTAGGGAAATTGTGAAAGAAGAGTTCCAAAAATTGTTGAATGTGAACTTCATTTACCCAATTTCAGACAATCAATGGGTCTCCCCTTTAGTGATTGTACCCAAAAATAAAGGTAAGAGGAGGGTATGCATTGATTATCGAGAATTGAACAAATCCACTCGAAAAGATCATTTTCCTTTACCTTTTATAGATCAAGTATTGGATACACTAGCATGTAAGAAGTATTTCTCATTTTTGGATGGTTTTAATGGTTAGAACCAGATTTAGGTAGCACCTGAAGACCAAGATAAAACCACATTTACTTTTCCATGGAGAACTTATGCCTACCGAGTCCTTCCTTTTGGTTTATGTAATGCACCTGCAACATTCCAAAGAGAAGTACTAGGAATTTTTTCTGATCTAATACATGATTGTGTAGAGGTATATATGGCTGATTTTATAGTTTATGGGAATTCATTTGAAGAAGCTTTAGAGAATTTGGAAAAGGTTCTTAAAAGATGTAAAGAAGAAAATCTTTCATTAAGTGATGAAAAATGTTTTATGATGTTTACAGAAGGGATTTTTTTAGGACATCACATTTCGGGAGATGGAATTAAAGTTGATACATCTAAAGTTGAATTCGTCTCCAAATAATCAATTCTAAATTGTCAAAAGGATGTTAGAATTTTTCTAGTATTCACAGGGTATTATAGAAGAATTATAGAAAAATTCACTAAAATAGCATCCCCACTCTTCAAGTTACTTACCAAATATTGTGAATTCAATTCGAATCTTGATTAACAGTTGGCATTCAAAACTTTAAAAACAAAAATTTTTGAAGCACCCGTCTTAAGCAGTCCAAATTGGAACCTACCTTTTCATATTTCAAAAAATGCTTCAAATATAGATTTGGGAGTTGTATTAGGACAAAAAGATTTGATCTCATATGCCATCTATTACACAAGTAATAATTTGACTCCCAATGAGTTAAATTGCATTGTAGCTGAAAAATAATTCTTAGTCGTTGTTCATGTTATCAACAAATTTACACATTATATCACAAGCTATGAAACCTTTGTTCACACAGATCACTCTGCAATTAGATACTTAATCAAGAAATCTATTACTAATGGCAGAGTTACAATATGGTTATTACTCTTACAAGAATTCAATATCACTATTTATACCGACCTGGAAAACAAAATGCAGGTGTTGATTTCTTATCTAGAATTCAAAATATCAAAAACGATACTCCAATTGAGAATAAGTTTCCTGATGTATATATTTTTGCAATAACTACTAAAACTCATTGGTTTGCAGATATTGCTAATTACTTAGTCACAAGAAAATTACCTTCACATTTTTTTCCTATAGAGAAAAGAAGAATTATTCAAATAAGTGAAAATTACTCATGGTTACTAATGAACAGTATAAAACAGGTCCAGATCTCATTATCAGAAGATGTGTTTGAGAAGATGAAATTCCTAAAATTCTTAAGGCATGTCATGATGAACCTTGTGGTGGCTGACATGAGGACAACCTATAAAATCCTTCATTTAGGATATTATTGGCCATCCATCTTTAGATATACCAAATAATATGTCAAAATGTGTGACAACAGCCAAATAAGGGGGAAACTTGTTCCTTCAGATGAAATGCCATTACAACCTCAAGTACTCATCGAACTATTTGAAAAATGGGCCTTGGATTTTGTTGGACCAATCAATCCGCCATCTAATCAAAATAAATATATTCTGATATGTACTGATTATGTCACTAAATGGGTAGAAGCTAAAGCACTACCTTTAGCTAATGAACGATCTGTAGTTAAATTTATTTTTGAGAATATCTTCACTCGTTTTGGTGTTCCAAGACAAATTGTGACAGATCAAGGATCCCATTTTACATCCAAGTTGGTGAAAGAGCTTGTGGAATATTACAAGATCAAGCACATAAAATCTACTCGTTATCATCCATAAGAAAATGGTCAAGTAGAGTCCACCAATTAAGTGATTGAAGGAATTCTCACTAAGGTTGTACATCTACACAGAAGAGATTGGGCAGAAAGGCTTCCTGAAGCCTTATGGGCCTACAGAACCACATGGAGGAATACAACAGGACATACTCCCTATGAACTTGTTTATGGGAAGAAAGTAATGTTTCCTATAAAAGTTCATATTCAAACCTTCAAGATGGCAGTCTAATTGGGACTTGATTTATCAGAAGCTCAGAAGCATAGATTGGAGCAACTTAATGAGATTGATGAAATCAGGAAAGATGCAGTTCAAATAACCAGTATAGTCTAGCAGCAAAGTTCCAAATGGCATAATAAATATATCAAAGAGAAAAAGTTTCAAGAAGGGTATTGGGCACTTTTGTTCGATTCAAAGTTCAAACACTTTCAAGGAAATTTTTAGACTCATTGGCTTCGGCCTTATGATATTGAAAAGGTCTTTAACAATGGAGCAGTTAGGATAAGAACCATTGATGAAGAAAAGGTACCTCTTCTTGTGAATGGACATCGGTTGAAAGTATATCACAAGCCAATTTCAAGAGAAGAGTTTATCAAGATTTTCCAAGATAACACTGATATGAAGTTAGTGAAGAAGAATCCTTCTTCTTCACTAACTTAGATTTTATTTTTCCTATAATAATAATAATAATAAATTGTATAAGTATGAAAACCAATCAATGATTGGCATCCTTATACAGAAAATACAGGATGAAAATCAGAATTTCTGACATCCTATATTTTCCATTTCTTTTCTACATTAAGTAGTAGTACATAACTACATTCAATTCTGCTTTTACATTCCATTCCATGGTTACATTCCATTTTCAGCTCATATTCTGCAATTACATTCCATTCCACAGTCACATTCCATTTTGCAGCTCATATTCTGCAGTTACATTCCATTTCACGGTCATATTCCATTTTGAAACTCATATTCTATTTTGCAGTTACATTCCATTCCATAGTCATATTCCATTATGCAGCTTATATTCCATTCTACATAATCTACATTCTGCAACCACATCCCATTTTACAACCACATTCCATTTTGCTGTTGATTTCACATTCTACATTTGATTCCATATTCTGCAGTGATATTACATTCCATTCTAGAGCTCTGATACATTTGTACAACCTACTAAAAAAATGATTAATACATGAAATTAAAGGACTACATTTGAAGACCACCATGCTAAAAGTACGTGAAGCATCAACACCAAAGAAATGACAACGAAAGGTTAGTTCTAAAGGTAAAGTTGCGAAAAATTATTTTAATAAATAGGTCAAAACATTAGCATGTATAACATAGATAATCATATGCTACTGTGACATTTCATCATTTTATTTGACTGGGACTTTCATCATATCCAAATCAACCACATCATCCACATTATGTTTCATAATTGTCCACAGTAGACTCCCTCATGATTAATGATCATGACCTATTGACGTGACATATGCATCTACGTTTCTTAAGAACCCCATTTATTCCTACAAACCCTCGATGCCTTTCATCAGATCCATAATCCAATTCAATTCATAATAGAGAGGGATAATTCTGAAGATAGATTGTTTACAACATAAAGTACGGGTTTGATAGTCATATTAGAACCAGTTGGAAAAAATATATTGAAGGATATCCTTAAATCAAGGATTTGTTGTATAAAGCTAAATGGCTCAAATTCATAGAGAAATTCGATGGTTTTCACAAAGAGATCACAAAGTCTTTTGCTAGGTCTTTTGATGGCACATAAGTTGAAATTAGAGACATCAAGCTCACGGTTACCGAGACATTCATAGCCGAAGCTACAGTACTCCCAAGGGTTGGCGAAAAGTGGCTCAAAAACAAGAAATTTCATAATGAATCATGGAAATTTATCCTCAAAAAACTAGGTATGGATATTTCTGTTTTCAGAAAGGGTATCTACAGCCCAGCACTTAAAAATAAATGGAGGAACAGGTAGTCCTAGCAGGAGATCGCCAGGCATATACCTAGTACAACAAGAAATATATGATTACATAGAGTCACTGGAGAAGAGAAATGCAGCAATGGATCCAGACCCTCCTATCAATCCACAAGAACCTTAGTTGATACTCTCAAACAGGAAATCTATGAACTAGAGATATTGAATAGGCATATTAAACAGGAGAGTGAATCCTTGAAGCAGTAGAACAAATTGGAGAAAGTAATTAGTGACAATATCATTCTGCACTTAGGATTGTTGTACAAAAAGAACAGGAAGCTAAAAAGAAAGAAAAAATCACTAAACAAGGCAGTCATTAATCTAAAATACAAGCTCCTTATGAGAAAGCCTAGGAGGGAATTCACTTCAAGGAAAAGAAAAAGAAGAAAACTATATGTATTGGCAAAAGTGTCTGACCAAATGCAGTAGGAGAAGAGAGTTCACATATTTGGTAAATTGCATGAGGACATGCCATGACTTCTTAGTGAGGGTATGTTGAACCTCAGAATTGTCCCTTCTCTGACATCCTTTATCATCTCTTTCTCTACTTTCTCATAAGTCCATACACTCCAATCAATGATAAATGTCATGTTTTGTCTTAAGGAATGAATTTAAATGGTTTTTTAGGTTATATTCTGATGTTCTTATTATTTGAATGATTTTTTGTAACTTGGCTACAGAATGCAGCCTATTCTGCAACTAATCTTTGGTTCCACAACTAATTTCATGGTTTGGCAGGTTCCAAGGAGAAAATAGAGAAATGAGGCACATGGGCATCTCCAGAATAATTCACACATGGATTTCATACTATCTACTTAATCAAAATCAATAGAAAAGGATGTCTGAGATCACGGTCAAAGCATGGTCAAAGGACGTAAGACGAGAATCGAAGAACTCTTGATTTGCTCTGACGTAGAAAATCAAGAGTTAAACAAACAAACTCCAATTCTATAATTCAGTTAAGATAGCCACCTGTAGGCGTAATCAACTCATTACATTTATGATTAGTTTTATTTAAATACAGGTTGTACAGAACCGAAGACAAGTAGTGATTTTGCTGAAATGTTGTGTATTGTTTTGAAACTCTGTTCTATTATAGTATAAGAATTGTGTTCATGGTTCTAGTGATTTCTTAGTGTGCATATAACCAGTTAGGATTTTGACCAAATCTACTGCAGAGGGCCCCTACACAGGAGGAGGTTTTTTGTTCATTGTTTTAGTTTAAATTTTTTACTCTATTTTGAGAATTATGTTTTTTCAATTTTCTAAGTAGATTAATATTACATTACAGTTTTCGATTAGTAGCATAGAATTAAGTCATGAATGTCTTCTTAGCATCAACAATAGAATGTTTGTGTAATAGTTTCTTTTCTAAAAACATTTCAAGAGGATATATTTATCTATTTTCTAATTGGATTAAGTTTGAGGCAATAGATCTCACAGTTATTTAGTTTCCTTTCATATTCTGTTATTTATTTTCTTAGATCAAACTATAAATTCATTGTATAATTGAATGTTCCTAAAAGATCAGGCTAAGAAGGTGACTTGTCATACTTCCAAATTGGGTGATTGAATGTTCAACCTATACAATCATTGAGCTTTAATTTTATAGGCTTTTATATTGTTTTTTAGATCCTCATTCAATTTTATAATTGGGTATTCTTAAAGATCATTCGAAGAAGGTGATTTTATCATATTTCTAAACTGAATGCTTGAATATCTAATTTATGCAATTATTGAGTTTCCTTTGCACACTTTACTTTTTTTCTAGAACATTAAAAACTAAGGTATAATTGTTTGCTTACACATCATTTCAAGAGGGTTATTTTATCATACTTCATATTGAATGTTGGAGTAATAAAACATACATTAGCTTGTCTTAGCTTTGAATTTGCTTTCAATTAGAATAGCATTGTAATTTCAATTTTCAGTCAAGATTTATATCTGTGGAATAGAACTAACATTAAATTGGAATTCATTAGCATGAACACTCTGTTTTTCAGATTAGATTTTAATCAATTACTATTTTTGGTTCATTTTTATGCAAATTAGTTTAACTTAAGAACACGTCCTTTTCTTCCTTCTTTTAAAATTAGTTTTACACATTTAAAATTCACTAGATTCATTTAATTCCTTTCATAGTTCTAGATTAACATTTATACATAAAGAACAAAACCCCTAAAACAACATAAAAATACATACAACGAAGTAAGAAGAAGGTTAACTAAGCTCATATAGTGCACCACACTTCATCAGTTTACAAACCTCGGTTGATAATTTATGTAAGCAATTTAATACATTAAATTGGCTAAACAAGGGGCTCCTACATTCTCCGTAGCATCAAGTCTCAATCTATCAGCTTCTATGGTGTGTCTTCTGTCGTTTCTGATGGATGGCTCTGCATTAGTGTTTTCCGCCATTCCATGAACCTCCTCATGTGGCTGATCCACATCTTGAGACTCATCGTTGGGAACCAAAAATTCCTCCTCTGCATGCAAGTCTAGCTCCCTCTCAAGGGAAAACCGCATGGTTTTCTCCTCGTCAAATTTTATATCCCGTCGCACAACAGTTATATTTTTGTTTGGAAAATACACACGATAATTATGGGGTGTTTCAGTGTAGCCCACAAAAATCCCAACCTCAGCTGTTGGTTCTAGCTTCTTCCTCGCATCCTTACTCACATGCACATAAACAGATGAGCCAAAAATCTTAAAGTGTGAAACATCGGGTTTCTTACTAGCGAAAGCCTCTTCAGGTGTACTCATGTCAAGCATCCTATGAGGACAATGGTTTTGCACATGTGTTATTGTGTTGCATGCTTCTGCCCACATATGCATCGATAGGCCTTGATTATGCAACATCGCTCGTGCTATACCCACAATGGTTCTGTTATTTCTCTCCGCGACCCCATTTTGTTGTGGGTTATGAGGCGCTGTGAGTTCTCTTCGATATCCTTCTTTGCTACAAAATTTATTGAATTCTTTAGAGATGTATTCTCCACCATTATCACTCCTAAGAGCCTTCACTTGCTTCCTTGACTCTTTCTCCACTAGTTCCTTAAACTCCAAGAACTTAGAGAATGTCTTATCTTTCTTCTGCATGAAGAAGATCCAGTACTTACGAGAAAAGTCATTAACAAATATTACATAGCACTTATGTTTTTTTGTTGAAACAATAGAGAAAGGATCACACACGTCTGTGTGAACCCTCTCAAGGATCCCCAAAGCTCAGTTCTCCTTCTCATGAAAAGTGGCCTTTACATATTTTCCCATAGTACATCCCTTGAATGTATCTAACTACGTAAGTGTACCCCTAGGAAGACCAGGAGAAATATGATGCATGAATTTCAAGGCTCCATGGTGAAGATGGCCCAATCTCTTGTACCATAATTTTCCCTCATCTCGGCTCACCACTTGATCTTCCTTTCCAATCATTGTTGCGCATCCATCTACCTCCAGCTTATATATATTATTAACTCAAATCCCTATACTCTTGGCTTGTCCTGTTGTTTTATGTTGCAGGAAGGCATTTCCTTCACTAAAAATAACATCATAGCCTCTATCCTCCAACATTGCGACTGAGAGTAACTTTTTCTTCAAATCGGGTACATGCATTACATATTTTAATTGAAAAATTTTACTTGACTACCTTTGAAAGGTAATGGTACCAATCTCTGTACCACTCATCATCACCCATTTCAATATGAATATAGAGATCCTTCTCCTCCAAGTCACTGAAAAGTTCCTTGTCTCCCGTCATGTGAAAGGAAGTGCCACTATCCAAATACCACACAGATCCCAATGCACTTGACACCATGCATGTGATCAATGAGAATTCAAGCTCAAGTTGCGAGGCAAGAGCCTCACAAGCTACAGATCCTCCAACCTTATTTTTCTTCTTCTTTTGTGGACAGTCAGTAGAAACATTCCCATGCTCATGACAGTGAAAAAATTCACCTTGGACATATCTTGCTTCTTGCCATTCTTGTACTTGGATTTAGAATGGAATTTCTTCCCCTTCCCCTTCCTCGCCTTGGCAGCCAAAGAACAATCCTCTTCATCTTCATTCTTATATGGAGATCCATCTCTAGTGTTTTGTCTGAACTCCTCCTGCACCAAATCTGGCCATGATTGTTCCCAATCTGGAAATTTTTCCCTTCCATTGACAGAGTCTTGATAACTGTGGCAACTCTTGGGAATTTCTAGGAGATCCAAGCTCACCAAATCATCATCAACGACTGTTATTCCAATGCCCCCAGTTCATCCTGAAATTGGACAAACTTTGTTAGATATTTTTGAATGGAGTCACCCTTTTCCATCTTGATCTTCCTGAGTTTATATTTCAGTGCCAATTTCCTATGGTCACTGCTACTTTAGAATAGATCCGTAAAAGCCTTCCACATTGCATATGGTGTGGCTTTCCCGTGGAGGCTTGAGACAATGTGGTCTCATACTCCCTTCAACAGGATCCTCCTCGCCTTTTCCACTTTCTTTTGTCATGCGTCAAGATTTGCAACATCTATCACAGCGGGTTTAGGAACACTAGTGTCAATGAATTGCTTTAAGCCATTGTCTTTGAGTACTACCTCCATCCAGTCCTTCCAAGAAATATAGTTTGAGCTGCCCTCGAGTGCATACTCCAACCTCAAGCCTTTGAAACTCATTTCAATCTTGAATCACCTGTAACACCAAGAAATGTTTTCTTTGAATTCTATCCAGTCAGAAACTTAGCTCCTGCTTCACTTTTTCAATTTCTTGTGCTCTGATTACAATGTAGAAATTATAAAACATGCATGTATATCTTGGATTCACCTAATATAACAATGTACTAAAGTTAAATATTGAATCGCTTCTACAAATCTTTTGCGGAATTAAAAACACAATCGCCAATCACATGAAGTAAAGAAGAATCAAATCACACACAACACAGATAATTTCTCGGGGAAAGCTTACAACTAAAAACCCCACTATCTTCTATTTTATATTCATCATGGATCATGAAATAATTACACATAAAAATATTCTCACAAGAGCCCTCCAGTACTCAGCTAATTGTCTCACACTATCATTACAAAAATTGATCAATACTTAGCTAATTTACTGCCTCCAGACAACCTGCCTTGCTTGCACAATCCCTGATGAATGTAATCCCTAAAATATAGGAATTTTTTCCTTACTTGACTACACAAGTATCATGGGCACTCCAACAGGTGTTTAGTTGCATGTGTGAAACCCAATAATCCTACAACTAATATTCAACTTCCCTTTCACCTATATATCAACTGGGTCTCCACTGCATCTGACATGCATGCAACTAATAATAGTAAATCCTCAGTTGTATGTGAGATCATTGATTGTGAATTAATCAATATTTAATTCACTTGATCTCTCACTAGTGTATCTTCAGTTACAACTAGCACAACGGAGTTTAACTCACTTAACTGAGTTAAACTGATTACAACCTGCATTAACTAATGCACCACTGCACTTCAAACTTTGTTACAACTAGAATTACTCTGCATGCCATACCAACTACCACTAACACAAAATCCACTAGCTAATTGAGTTTATCACTCTCATTTAACTATTTCAAGTCATCATTGAGAATAGATTACAGTTTATTGTCCGTATTAATTAAGGGATAACTAAAATAGACATGCACCCAAAAATAGCACTGTGGATATCACGCTAGTGTAGGTGCTTAATGCACTAGGCGAGGGTGCTGAATTTTTTTTGTTGAATCTCAACAATTATGATTTAGAGAAATAAAAATTTTGTATCTTCCAAATTACACTGTAAAAAGATTTGAAAAATTTATGGTGCATTACATTGGTCCATCGTCTGTAATGGTTAGTTTTTAGATTTTTAGTTTATAACTAATATGTTGAGAAATTTCGCGCGAGCCGAAACATATTTAAAATATGTAGTCTTTTCATATTGGATCAGTTCAAAAACATGTAGAAATTATGATATGCATCAGTTATTTTCGTAAATATAATGAAACTGAAGTAGACTCTGTCTAGATTGATGTAACACATTTTTTTCTCAAAAACACAAAATTTTCAAAGAATACAACAACATGTTTGAACATAATTTTTATGAATCCTTTGATTGTTAAATAACACACACTCAAAGAAATGTTAATTTGACATATCAAATGTGAATAAAAAAATTCCAGAAAATAATTAATAGAAAGCTAATAAAATTTCTGACAAGTTTTATTTTTATCGTAAAATGAAATTCTAAACAGAAAAATTGTTTTGGCTTGCAGAAAGGTGAAAAAAAAAAATGATATTTTTTTCTCAAAAAAGGGCAAAAAGTGTAACCCAACTTCACATTTTCACCCATTATTAGATATTTTTCATTTAATACAGATATGGAACTAGATCCGACTAGCTGTGCTTCATAAACATCATTCTCTCGTGCCTCTTAAAAGAAACTTAAATCCTTTAATGACAATTTTTTCCTTCCATGGCTATCCTCAATGCATCCCTTTATATGTCGCAACAATCCTTCCTTTGACATTGTTATTTAGGACTTTGACATACTCCTGAATATCACACATTGATCATCCTTTTGCACGGTTCTTTCAGACTTCAACATACTCCCAGATATTGTCTAATAATATTTCTTTGGTGAAGTCCCTTCTGCATAGTAGTTTATAGTCTAGTTCCCACTTTCAACTGTAGGTGGCACTATGAATTTTCTCCTTCGGGCTTTCAGGGTGAGGTTCCAAGGACATAATCATCCCTTTATACCTTCAATCTTCTACCATTCACTTGTCCTGGAATGAACTGACCATTTAACTTTGAGAGTTTAACTGTGCCACCATCAGAAATGTGCTTAATGATATACGGTCCCAACCAATGTGTTTTAAATTTTCCTGGGAACTTCGTGAATTTTCTATCATATAAGAGTACAAGATCTCCTTCTCGAAAAGTCTTCTACTTGATGTGCCTATCATGCCAAGCTTTCTCCCTTGATTTTTCACTTGCCGAGGAAAACCTGCTATGAACCTGTCTTCCTCCAGAGAAAGAAATTGTGCCATCCTTTCCTCCATTATATCAGAGTCTTCCATATCTATTAAGGTTGTAATTCTCAAACTTGGCACAATGTAATCCATAGGCATGACTTCTTCTTGTCCATACACCAACCTAAAATGTGGTTGGCCTGTCAGTTTCTTGCATGTTGTCCTATATGCCCATAACACCGTTGGAATCCTTAGATGGTAGTCATTTCTTTTCACGTTGCACACTTTTGTGAGTGCATTATCCGGCAATAAAACCATTTGTTCTCTTGTTTGGGCTTTGTTATCACTCAGTAATTTCTCCAGGCTCAAGAGAAATAGTCTGAGGTAACCACAAACCTACTTTGGAAATTTAGGATCTATCCTTCCCAAATTTCAAAGAGGGCTCTCTCTTTATGATTTAACTTTGTTTTTGTTTAATGTTTTAGGCTAGTTATGATAAACAATTGATTTTGGTTTTGAAATGTTTGGTGGAAAATAAGATTACTTAAAGAAAAATTAAAGAGGGATCTACTAGTCCATTGGGCTATGGAGTCAAAGTCTAGCAAGCAGCACTAGAAGTCAAGGCCAAGAGGATGCTAATGTATTCAGGGCAAGTTAGATAACCCTCAGAGATTTGGATAGATTGTTTTGATGAGATGGCTTGTTTCGAGATAAAGGGAAATGAAGAATCCTTTGATCCGGAAAAAGAGGAAGGAGGCAGGGGTCAAACGGGACTAGGAGAAATTAAGAATTCATAAATATGGAAATCAACAAAAAACATTTAAATGATGAAGTAGTTAAGATAGGGAGTTCTAACACTAGTCCTGAAGTAATACTCCTACTTAATCATTAAGATTGAACAACATATATGAAATGAATGGAACTCATAAAGTAAACAATGACAAGATAGATGCACTTTAATCTTCAAATTATTGCATGAATTCTGAGTTATGAAGTCCAATTGGCTATTGTCTAGACTTCTGCTTTGAAATCAACACATGTGAGCCTCCAACGTACCAACAAAATGTCTATAATGTTCTTAGCAATTTTATTCCACACTAAACACTTCATAAACTGAAGCATTTATACAAATGTTTATTACAAAATATCCTAGAGAAATATAGGAATAACTTTAGGAAATAAAAATATCTTTACACATTAGGAGGGACAGCTGCTTAACAACTTAGCAAGTTGTCCTCTTACTTAGAAAAAATAGAACTAACATTATCTAATCAAAACAGTTTGTTGACTAGGTGTACATGCTTGCTAGCATATTTGGAAAATATCTCTTTGAAGATTTCTTGATTGATACTCTTTTCACTTTACACCCTTTAACGTTGTCTTTCTTCCTGATACTCTTTCACTCTGTTCATTTGTCATTTTACTACTTGTAAAATAGAGAAATTACAATAGTAAAAATGAGTTGGTTGTTTCTTCTCTGATACTCTTTGACTATTATGTTTTCAGTGTCATTGTAGATTACGATTTTCATACTACTGTGACTACACTGTGCAAATTTCATCATTTTGATCTCTCTATGACTTGATTTTATTTTTTCTTTGTATACAAACGATTTGTTGAATGAAGCTTTTGATTTAAAATCTGAGAATTTGGAGCAAACAATTTTTTCAACTAGTATTGAAAATGTTGGCCCAATTTCTTTTCTGATAATAACCTGCAAAAATCAAACAATTTGTTAATGAAATAGAGGTCTGCAAGGAGGTGATTGAAGCCTTTTGGAAGACCTGTGTAATGAGATCTCTCTATGGATATTTAACTCTGTTTTTAGGCATTATGGCTTATTTTGTGAGATTAAATGGTTTACAGAAGTAATTTATTTTAAACAGAGGGGTAACTGAGCAATTTAGGCTAAAGATATCTTCTTTTGGGATTTTTGCTCAATTAGGTTTATCTGAGGATTGATACTGGGATAAGGCAAGAAACAGGGTTTCCTGAATAGTTTAAATTGTAAAAAGGAGATTTTTAATAGATATGTAGGCTTTAAACTCCTTTTGTGTTTCAGAATTGATCTTTAGAGGTCGTAAGAGGATGATTGGCATTAAAAGGAAAATAGAGGAAATTAGGTTTCCTGGAAAAAATTGGCCAGGGTTTGCCCTGTTTTTCGACAATTTACACAGTTAATTCTCCTATTTAACAGTTTGTCTTCTAATGGAAGGTTTTGAATTGACTGTTTAGGATGGTAATTTAATCAAAAATACCTTATATTGTAGGTATTTTGATGCTTTTAAAAGGGTTTTTGAATCTTCTAGTTATTCCTGCGGGTGGATCTGGATCGCTGATGCATAGAATGGCTTTAATGATCTTCAAATAAGGAAAATTGTGGTCGAATTCAGCTTTGGGACAAGAGATTAACAAATAAGGGCTTAGGGATCTTTACACAGTCGGGCAGAGTTTTCTTACTAGTCGGGACTACACAAATACATATGAAAAATGATATATCAAAGGTTTAAACTTTAATGAATCAACATAGAATGCATTAAATGCATGTCTAATCCAAGGCGGGAGGTGGTTTGATTTTTCGAATGCGAAAAACCACTGGTGGGTTTCGCGTCGGGATAGAGTGGTAATTTTTTTTTTGAAAATCGAGTGTGATCGAATAATATGTCACCAGGTTGCGTTGGGTGGTTTCATAAAACAACTCATTTCACGTGATTTTGAGCTCAAGGCCATCGATCAATTTCGGAGCGCAAAACAGATCATGTGCCGTTGGATCTAAAAAGTGGGAGAAAACGGTCGGGAGGTGATGGGAAGGTGTGGGGAAAAGGTTATGGTGGGGCCCGGACGGATTTATACGATGGAAAATTATAAATATAACAAAACCTTTGTAAAAATAGACTTTATAACCAAAGTTTTAATATATGGAATGGTTTATATAGAAGCGGGTATAATGCAAAAGGTTTTAATGGGCGATGTTATATATATATATAAAGTTCATATATATGGTAAAAGAGCGCGTGAGGTGATTTTTAACCAAGGTTAGGATATGCTAAAGCTTAGAATGATAACTTAAAAGATTTTCATAGTGATTAATTTTAAATTATGTGTTCAAATGGCGAAGGAAACCCTAGTCTGAATGCGTCTCCAAAGAAGCCCTAGTCTGCATACGAATCTGCCTCGCTGACCTGCTCTCTACCAACCCGCGCAGCCTGAACGCTGACAATGGCATCCAGTTCGGGGGGGGAAGGACAACCCCCCCCTGTCAATCACGCTAGCACCCACGCAAGCTCGATACACAGCAAAGAAACAGCCAACAAAAGTAAGGATGAGCCGATGCCAAACGCGCCGTCTTCGCAAGATCAGCCGGAAGCAGAAGCGCCCAAATCCTCTACCTGCAAACCTATTGCCACGGAGAGACCAAAAATCGAACTGCCGAGCCATCGAATCAACGCCCGAATACAGTATATGAGGGACCATGCCCTCATTGGGAAGTTTATAGGGTTCTGGCCAACTGAGAAAGCCCTATACGGCTGGGTTGCTTCCAAATGGAAACCCAAAGGGCAAGTTACATTACAACTCGGTCCAAAAGGCTTCTTCACAGCAATCTTCAACTGCCTGGAAGACAGAAACAGAGTAATGGATGGAGGTCCTTACTTCTTTAACTCAGCTGGGTTGTATCTCCGAAACTGGGTAGAAAGATTCAATCCAGACAAAGAAAACTTCCACTGGGCACCTGTCTGGATACGCCTATACTCGTTACCCATAGAATACTGGGACGAAGAGTCACTCCAAGCGATAGGCAAAGGCCTCGGGGAATTTATCAAAATCGCAGAAGAAACAAAGCTTCACCGTTATACCTCATATGCTCGCATCTGTGTTCACATGCATCTGGACAAGCCTCTACCAGATGCCGTAAGCATTTATCATGACGACTTCGAGTGGATACAGCCTCTAGATTACGAGCATGTCCCCTTCAGATGTCGAAAATGTCATGCCCTAGGGCACCTCTTCAGAGATTGCCCTCTTAACGCGCAAGCGCAGGCCAAAGAAGCGGAAACAGCCCCGGAAGCTGATGGTTTCACCAAAGTACCCACGCGAAGAAAGCATGGCAAGAAGCCCTCCACGACTGGTAAGAAAATTCTCCCCTCTTCCAATAATCCTTCAACTAGTAACAGCTTTGCTGCTCTTTCTAACCCTGATCTCATTCCTGAGTTAGACCCTAACCAGCTGAATACCCCCTCTCAACCCCCGGCTAACCCTAATCCCACTGCTAAACCCACTCCCAAACAACATTCAAACCATTCGCCTCCTCCTGATCCAAATCCAGATAACCTGTCTGCCGGAATTAAACTCCTACCATGGCACCCTGCCACTATGGAAGTCGACAACCCCAATGCCATCCCCAAAACCCAGAACGAAGCTTTGACCATCAGCAATCAAGAAACTCTCATGGAAGACGACTCTGAAGGCCCTGACCTCGGAGAAATCGATATATCAGAACTAGAGGAGGCTTGCATAAACAAAAAGTTTGATAACATCAATCCTCAGCACATAGATCAACTAGAAAGGGTTTTCTCAAGTGTCCATCAGGGGAGAAAACTCGGCATTCAAGCTGGTAGCCACTGGGACAGTCTCAAAATCACAAAAGAACCCAAGAAAAGAGGGCGAAAGCCAGATTGGCAGCGTACCATCACTATAGGGCAGATATTGGTCGACTCAGGCCGCTACCCTAAGCTTACAAGGTTCTTCAAACCACTGCCAAACAGTTCCTCATGAAGCTGCTGTCTTGGAACATAAGAGGGCTCAATAGCCCTGGCAAGCAAAAAATTCTGAAAAATATGATACAGAAGGAAAAACCAAACATTCTCTTCCTTCAAGAAACAAAATGCAACAGTGAACTTCTAGGTACAATCCTGTCTAAGGCCTGGCCCAGCTGTAACTCAGTAGCAGTGGACGCCTCAGGTTCCTCGGGAGGTCTAGCTATCGCCTGGGATACGCTAACCATAGATCTTTCAGACTTTCATGCAGGGCACCACCTGATACAAGCAATTTTCCACCCCATTGGCACCAACATTCGGGGGCATCTATCGAACGTCTACTTCCCGCAGGATCAGGCAGGGAAAATAGCTCTTCTAAATACCCTGGCAACCTTAAACAGCAACAGAAATCACCCTATCTGGATCATTGCAGGGGATTTTAATATGATCACGCAGATGAGAGAAAGGTCAGGAGGCAGATTCAGAACAGACCCGGACAGCGGCCACTTCAGAGAATTCATATCCAGCAACTGGCTTATAGATATGCCCTTCTCAAATGGTACTTTCACATGGAACAACAGAAGATCTGGAACCCAACACATTGCTTCCAAGCTTGATCGATTCCTCATCTCTGACAACACCATACATACAGGAGGGAACCTATCAGCCTCAATCCTACCGCAAACAGGTTCGGACCATTGGCCCATCATGCTCCACTGGCAAAATGTTGGTTTGCAATACAAAAAACCTTTCAAATTTGAGGCTTTTTGGCTCTCCCATCCCTCTTTCAAAGAAGTTGTCACTCAGGCCTGGCAAAGCTTCATGCCTCCTTCAGGCTCAAAAATGTACCAATTCCAACAAAAGCTCAAGCATCTTAAGACTGTCATCAAAAACTGGAACGTTTCCGTCTTCGGAAATATCTTTCAAGAACTCAAAGTCCTTGAAAGCAAAATGGAAGGGATACAGCAACAAATCATAAATGAGGGCAGAACTGAAGCACTAGCCGATCAGGAACAAGTTTTACATCAGCAAATAGAAGAGAGACGCAAGCAAGAGGAAATCCTATGGCGGCAAAAGTCTAGAATAGCCTGGCTAAAGGAGGGGGAAAAGAATACCAAATTCTTTCACAGATCCACAATACAAAGACGAATGCAGAACCGCATTCCGCATATCACAAATCAACAAGGAGCAATGGTGGAACAACAGGAGGAGATCGAACAAGTTCTGCTGGACCACTTTCAAAGCATACAGCGGGAGGACCATGCTATAGACAGACAGCCAGCTATCAGCCACATAACTCAACTTATCCCCAGTTTAATCACGGAAGAACATAACCAGATGCTGCTCCGCCCTATCGCTCTCCAAGAAGTTGATTTGGCCTTGTCCCAAATGAAGGACGGCAAAGCTCCTGGGCCCGACGGATTCACTTCAAACTTCTTCCACACTTTCTGGGATCTGATAAAAGAAGAAGTCTGGCAGATAGTGGAAGAATCCAGGATCGCCCACTGGCTCCTCCCCTCCTTAAATGCGACCTTTATAGCACTGGTGCCGAAAGAGGAAAGACCTAGCAATCCAGACAAGTTCAGACCTATAGCACTCTGCAACGTGATCTACAAAATCATTTCCAAGGTCGTAGCCAATAGACTGAAGCCTCTGCTCCCGCTCCTCATTTCACCTGAACAAACAGGCTATGTAGAAGGAAGGCAAATCATGGACGGCATCATCCTCACGCATGAAGTAATACACTCCCTCAAAATCTCCAAGAAGCCAGGTATGCTCCTCAAAATTGATCTATCAAAAGCATTTGATAAATTAAACTGGCATTACATTCAAAGCATTCTGGCTGCTTATGGCTTTGATAGAATGTGGATAAGATGGATCATGTCCCTCATCTCCTCCCCCCTCTTCTCCATTCTGGTCAATGGGATCCCTTCCAAGCCTTTCAAGCCTTCCAGAGGAATCAGGCAGGGAGACCCCTTATCTCCCTTTCTTTTTGTACTCATGTCCGAAGGTCTCAGCAAGCTTATCCACCACGCTGTCCTCACGCACCAGCTGAAAGGCCTCTCCCTTCATGGCTCTCTCACCACCCACCAACAATTTGTGGATGACAACATGTTGTTTGGGCTCCCTTCAGTCCAGGAAGCTAAAACCTTCCAAAATATCCTTAACCTCTTCGCCACTGCTTCCGGCATGACTGTCAATGTCTCCAAGTCTCAGATTTTCTTCTTCAATACCCCTCCTCTAATTCAAACCAGCATACTTCGAATTCTCAACTTCTCTCATGCTCATCTCCCCTCCAAATACCTTGGAGCCCCTCTCATTGCCAACGCCATCAAGCACTCCACTTGGAATCACCTTCTGGAAAAATTGGAAGCTCGGCTTGCCTCCTGGACCTACAGAGCGCTCAATTTACCCAGCAGACTTACCCTAATCAAAGCTGTCTTGCAGTCTATGCCTCTCTACCTTTTCTCTGTTCTTGCCGCTCCTAAATGGGTTCTCCACCAAATCAGAAATCTGCAACGAAGATTCCTTTGGGGATCCTCAGACCAAAAACGCAAATGGGCTTTGATCAACTGGGATATAGTTTTCTCCCATAAAGAAGCTGGAGGTCTTGGCCTCAGAAATCCCATCAGCAGCAATGAGGTTATGGGGGCTAGACTTTGGTGGAACTGGATTGCAAACCCTTGCAAACCTTGGGCAAAACTTTGGTCTGCCAAATATGCCAACAACAGACCACCCAATGATCTAATCAGGCTTCACCCTGGAAGCACGGGTTCACTCATCTGGAACGCAGCCAAGGTGCACTATGCGCTCATTCAGCAGCATAGCTTCTGGGAGATAAAAAATGGGCGCACAGCAAGATTCTGGACGGATTCATGGCAGCAACAACCCCAACTCTCGGAGCTTCTCAATCTTCCCAATCATGGCCGCCCAAGCCCTCTGGAAGAAATCAAAGTTGAGCAATGCTGGATACCCACTGCCACCAATAATTTCAGGCAATGGAAACCTCCCACCTCTCTCCTGGCCAATGCACCCAGCTACACTCAGGAGGCTCTACAAAAAGAGCTTCAAAGGAGGAAGATTCGAAACTCAGAAGAACCTGATACGCTAAGGTGGGGATACACAACCAAAGGCATGTTCACCACGAAGGAAGCCTATGCTATAATGCACCCTATCCAGCACCCGAAAGATAAGCTTTGGCAATTTGTATGGGCTTCGGGCAATTGGCCAAAAGTGTCCACCTTTCTATGGCTTCTCAGTCACAAACGCATCCTCACCTGGGACAATCTGCTCAAGCGAGGCTTCAAAGGCCCCTCTCAATGCCCAAACTGCAAGCAGGACATGGAAACTACTCAACACCTCATGCTGACTTGTCAACTAGCTCATCAGTTATGGGAAAAAGCTTGTTTTAGAAGTCAACGCAGCAAACCAAAAGGGGACGTCGTCCACATCTTGAGGCTCTGGCCCAAACGACCTTACAACAGTCCCATCCTCAACTATCTCTGGCAGCTGATCCCTGGCCTTCTCTTTTGGTCGTTATGGAAGGAACGAAACAGAAGAATTTTCAAGCTTCAAACTACTCCTTTGGACATCATATGGAACAACCTTCATAATAATCTTCAAGAAACCATTGCTCTGCAGTCTTGGCAAGAAGAGGATCTTCCCAAACATCCGCAGGAAGAAGCTATATGGCAAAACTGGCAGCTAAAGATAGCGGTCTCACCTGGCAGCTCCAAGACAAAAACTTCTAGCTCCCCAATTCCCTGGACACCCCCACCCCCAGGCATTTACAAGCTGAACTTTGATGGAGCCTCCAAAGGCAATCCCGGCCCAGCAGGATTTGGGGGCAGTCTCAGAAATTCACAAGGGGACACTCTTGCCATCTATTACGGATCGATAGGATGGGACACTAACAACTCAGCAGAGCTGGAAGGCCTCTGGCAAGGGGTAATTCTTTCACACCTCTACAATCTTTCGCCCATGATAGTGGAAGGAGACTCTCAGGTTCTAATCAATATAGCCAATCAACTTCTTCAAGGCACCAGACCTGACAAAGCTGCCACCAGTTGGAGACTGGCCTCTCGCATAGAAACTCTCAGCAGATGGTTGAACCACAATCAAGCAATCTCCTTTGCACACACCAAAAGAGAAGGCAATAAAGTCGCGGACTTCCTTGCTAACCTAGGGGTTGACTGCGCAGATTCTCTCAATCATGGTCCTCTTAACATTATCCATGACCAGGACACACTTCAGAAATGCATCAATTTGGTGCGAAAAGATCAGGACCCTCCGGATGCGGATGTTTGACAGCACTATGGGGATGGGGGATACGTGTGTGACCCTCCCCCCAAAGCACGAGGAGCGTGGTAGCCACATGGCCACCCATGGCTGCTCTCAATGCGCCTTCAATGCGCCTGCCACCCTCTTCAATGCTCATTCGAGCCGGCACTTCAACAGCTTTGTCTCGACGGTTCTGGGCACCATGGCCATTATCACTCTGCTCGATCTCCTGTCTGATGCGTTCATCGCCTCCCTCCGCGACTGTATGGTGCCCCTCGCCGGAGAGTGCCCTGCCCACTGTGCTGAGCCAAGCGCTCGCACAGCCACAGGGCGGCGCTGCTCTTTACTCAGCTGCATTGAATTCTCTCAGGGGGCTCATTTCTCGAATAGCAGATTTTGCACAGGACGAAACGCTGGCCCTCCGCTGCTTTTTAACCAGCCCGACGTCCTGAACTCCGGTGGCTCGCCTCCGTTCACTGCGTGCTCCTCTGCTGTGGCTGTTCCGAAGACCCCCGACTCTGAAATTGTCATGCCTCGTCTCAGGCCTCGTATGACTGCTCGAAGAGGCAGCTCTCGGGGTGGTTCCGTTGGGGAGCGACCCTCCTCCAGTAGAGCTGCCTCTGAAATTCCTTTTGATTTCGTCTACGTTCCCCTGCCCACCCGCAGACCTTTCATCCGGCAGTCCACCCAACGCGCTGAACTGCGGTTTGATGGCACCCACTCCCGCCCCTCGATTACTGCCTATATCACCATTACATTGTGTGAAGATGCCTCTGACAGCTCCGCTTTTGCTATGGCCCCCCCTGCAGTTCCTCCTGACCCCCATTCCCCCTCTGTTGCGCCGCTCTCCACCTCTTCAGCCACGCCTCCTGAACGCCTGGCCTCGACTGATGCTGCTGCCTTCCCCCCCAGTGCTACCTCTCCTTTGCAGGTGGGAACCTCGGAAGCCCAAGGCGCAATGACTCAGAATGCTGCAGATGCTAACGTGGATGAACCGGAGAATTACTACGGCTGCCCAATTCTGGAGGAGCCTCCGTCTCCAGTCACTTCCCACTGAAAACAGTATGGTCTTAGACATAGCTTCTTTCTGCAATGCTGTTAGTTCTACTATGTACTTAGCAGTCTACAGGCTCTACTGTATTACAGTTCTAGTTTTTTGTCACAGTGTTAATGCAACTATAACAATTCGGCCGGTTTCCCATTATAAGGGCGGCAAAACTGTTTCAAAAAAGCTGGTTTCCCTATATGGGCAGCTTCCTTTCTGCATGATGTTTGACTTTCAAGCCCAGTTTCAGGCTAACGCAGCTGAACTGAGGCAGTTTTGTACTACTACTTATACATAAATAGAATTAGCTCAACTTAGAAAAAAAAAAATAATATATTTATAGTGGCATGGATGAAAAACTTTAGTATAAATGATATAAGAGAGGTGATGTGGTAAAATATATATTTTTCTGATAACTTTATTTGTATTTTTAGTTTTATTATATAGTTTTAGACTTTTGGAAAGGTCTATAACCATAGGGGGCGAGGTATTTATATATAGTTAGTTTTATGCCAAAGGGGGTATATTTTAGGATTTTATTTCAACATGTGAATAATTACTTTGGCATAAAATCTTATATTAATGGGTTTTTTAGGATATTTAAATAAAAAGAGTTATATTAATAGGATAAGGTCTCTTTTTAGTGAATTAATAAAATAAGTAAGAAATTAATATGATAAGAAAAATGAAATACTCAAGAAATACACTTATATGACTAAGTAAAGTGAAAACCTTAAAGCAAAGTTTATCATTTGATGATTTCACCACTTTTACTTAGGATAAGATGCTTTTTGAGGGTTTGTATGCTTTATGAAATGGAGGAAGTTAATCAAATGGGATATTATGTATCATTAAGTAAGAAAAGAGTTCTTACTTAAAATTTTGAGTTGTAATGGGTGAATGAAGGGTAAATAATGATAATTGGGGATTAATATAGGAATTCAACATGTTCAACTAATCAGTCATTGAGCCTTGGGTCCAGTTCCAACAGAAGTCAGAGAAATTCTCAGAGCCCCTTTGACTGAAAGTCTAGAATGTAGAATTACTATAGGGGATGGTAAATTAGTAATTTTTACCCGGTGATGAATATTTACAAGCTTCTTCCCACTTCTTTCTACCTTCCCAACTTTAATCTAACATTTTTTCTTTCCTTTTGTAGGTGCATTTGAGCTTGCTACCTTGAAACATTTTATTCTTTTGAAAGCATAAAAACTATCTAAATCTACCTTATATCATCCGAGGGCTTAGATTAAACTGATGAGCTCCTCTTTATTTTCACGATTTTACTGATGAATGTGATTAAATCACTGACAAATCTTTATTCACTATCTAAAAATTGAAATTGAAAACATGACAAGTTAAGTTTAAACTATGTAACTCATCAAGGATTATGGCATTTATCGACACTCTGCCATAATTATTTATTTTGCAGAAAAGTAAAAAAGTAGTGGCATTTGAACTTTCTCACTTTCATGTTTTATTTTCATCTTTTTATTGTTTGGGTCTATATTTTTCAAGTCCTTTGATTTTTCTTTTAAGACTTTTAACCCTCTTTTTTGAGTTTTTTTAATTACTTTTCTCTTTTTTTTTTCTTTTTTTTTTTTTAAATATGGGAAAACAACTTGCATAAAGCAAGGTATGTACATATTTTACAAGACTATCAAAATTCAATTCAAAATTATGAACTATATTAGAAATCTCTAACAAAGCTTGACCTAGTTTTGTCTTGAATTCACACCAAAACCTCGTATACCTACTTTCGGCAACAACGGTGCGACTCAGCCTCACTCGAGGTGAAATATGTGTGGCTGCAACAGGCTCGCAACCCGAGGGACTGCGTGAGGTGGCTTTACTTCACTTCTCTGTGTTTAACCATATTCTAACATGTATATTACTAATGTGTTGTGTATTCTAATTACTTACTTCACCACAGTCAAATAAACATAAACCCATTAGAGAATAAGATAAACTGCGTTATTACAACAAATACTTGCAACCATTACTTCGCATAAACAAACAAACAACAATATAACTTGTATAGATATTGAATATGGCCCTAAATTCTTCTTATTTATTAATATGGATATGTTCAATACATTCAGCTTCTCTAAGCTGCGCACAGAACTACAGGTGGTTTGCGCACTAAGTTGCAGACTCTTCCAAGATCTCTGCGAACTTAACTGCGGAGCCTTCCCTTAAGGCCCAAAATAGACTAAAGATAGAAAATGCAATCACTTTTGCTCATAAAATATCAACTTCTTATGACTTTGACACAAAATTACATTGCTTTATATATCTTTACAACATTACAAAACCATGGCCCGCATACCATGGGCTCGACAAAAAAACTAACTAAAATCTGATACCCATTACAAAATTAGGGGCTTCGATCCACCTTGAAGTCCCTAGACACCACGTGGTAGATCTAACTTCATGGTACCATGCACTCCACTCCTCAAGAAACATGGTCTTTTGACCAAAATTGGACCAAGTTGGGTTGTGCCCAACAATAACTCAACCCACAGCTAAAGGAATCATGAGAACCAACTAGAAAACAATCAATGGAAATAAAACCACAACACCATGGCTATCTCGGAAATGGAAAGGCTAGGAAAATCCACATGCATATACCATGCGTGCCAAAAATAGTGAGGAAAACATACACTCAACTCAGTACCTGCACCGAGAACCTACTGTAGATACTGATCCTGATGTCCTCTTGAGCCTTCCTCCTCTTCCTTTTCTTTCTTGATCCAAATCTCCAAGTACGCCAAACTCTCCAAAAGTTCTCCAAGAATACTCTAAATATCGAAGATTATGAGAGAGAGAGAATAATGAGAGCTCCAAAACTACACTGAAAAAAAAAACTTACCTACTGATCCTCAAAAGCCTTTTTATTAACGAGTACTCTATTTTCTTCATATTCCATTATTTTTCTTCATTTTCCTCCTCACTTGCAACCTGCGACCTTTAATCTCTGTTTTCTCCTAATTTCCATTATTTTCATAAATAAATGTGCCAAATAATCCATTTTTCCTTTCCAAATGCCTTTTCCTTTGCATTTGCCAATTTCCTTAGCAATATTAATAGAAATGAACACCCGCTAGGTTGTTTTTCCCACCATTCAGCTTGGAATACATGTCTCATCATCGTGGTCTTATATATTTTTACATGAATTTTTACCAGGGATGTTACACATACAAAAGAAAAATTCCTAACTGAGACGTCCATAGCCTTATATGCCTAACATGGCAGCAAATAAGAAGAACGAGAAATACATCGATTACCATAATCAGTCATCAAAGGTGATTGAAGCAGGATTATCTAGCCCCGTTCCTCGAGGAGGAGGAGAGAAATATAGGCAAAGTGAGCAAGCCAAGCTTCAAGGGATGTTCTATGTTTAGGCATAACTTCGAGAGGTGATTTTTTTTACTTTCTCATAGAAATTTAATAAAATAATTATAATAAAATTTCAATATTTCATTTTTTTAATTATATTTTCAACTAAAAATGAACTCAGTATAATTATTATACTAGATGAAATTTTGATACTTTTTTATTTAAATTATATTTTTAATTAATTAATTCAAACTTTATACAAAATTTGATAACATAAAAATTACAATTTTCTCGAATCTAATAAAACCATCGTGAATCCATCTTAACTCCAGATCTATCAAGTGTCGAGAGGGATCAAATCTCTTGTGGCGAAAACCTCTTTTTGGAGTGCAAAACTTGAGGAAAGGTTCGCAGCTATAGATATTTGATCCCTCTCGATGCTTGAAAGATCCTGAGTTAATAAGGATCTAGGATGGTTTAATATATATAAGCTCTGTAGTTAAGAAATTGGACTTGAATCTCTATTGTTCGACTATAAAACCCAATAATCTCCTTTGTTATACTATAAAACCAAATAATAATATATACTTTTCTCTTTGTAGTAGCTGAGGATATTAACCATCCCTCGTTTAATTTCTTTTTATTGTTATCATTCAATATCCTAAATAAAACACAATAACAATTGTATTTAAACTAAGTTTTCATGAACATCTGAGAGACATATCCCACTGAATTTTCATGTGAAGGTTAAAACCGACAGTCGACATAGTATAAATTGAGAAAGTCCAATAAATTTTAATGCAGGAAAAAAGTATTAAAAAAATGTAGGATTTCATGCAAAATATTTTTTTTTCTCATGCTCACATTTCTCTTCACACTAGAGTAAAATTTCAAACAAATAAAATAAAATGAATAACATATAAAACAACGTGGAAAAATCTAATATTTGAAGGTTATGTAACTAAGTCAGAAGAGTTTTTTCCCCAAGTTTTCCCTCGAAGACATGCATTCACATTGCTATAAATTCTTTGCGTCATGTTCTTTTTTGAGTGGTTTTTTTTTGCCAAATTGGAAATGAATGTTGCTTAGGGTTCTAATATTTGTGGTGGGAATTAGGATTTACTTTGATCTATAGTTAAAATATTTTTTTGCAATGAATGTATCACATTAGCGAAGAATACCTTTAAATAGACTACATTAAAGAATAATACCATGGGAAAAACCATGGGCTAGGAAAAACTAGAGCCTAAAAACTTTGATCCATAAATATACTAATTTATCACAATTTTATTCCAGTTATTAATTCATTATTTTAATTTATTTTTTAAAATTTTGTTTTAATTTAATTTAATTTGTATGTAATTTGAAAACTAGAGAAGAATATACTGGGAAAATCCATGGGTTGTGAAAACTTGGAGCCAAAAAACCTCCATCCATAAATTTAATATTTTATCTCAATTTGTTTTTGTAAGCTTGGTGGGACTACATCTTCATCATGTCCAATCTATCACCCCAATTAAGGAAGAGAATTGAACCAGTGACTTCAAATCAAGGAATGCCTTAATAGAGCACCCAATAACCGTCTATCCAGGACCTCATGGAAAATATTTATTTCAATTTTATTTCAATTATTAATTATTAATTTTTATTTTTTTCAACATTTTAGAGTTTTAAATAATTTTTTTATTTTTATTTTATTTTATTTTTTAATGTAATTTGATCATTAGAGAAGAATATCATGGAAAAATCCATGGGTTGTGAAAACATGTAATCTAAAAGCCTTCATTTATAAATTTAATATTTTATCTCACTTTTATTTTAAATTTTTTTTTTTCATTTTAAAATTTATTTAAAATTAATTTACTTAAATTTTATTTATTTATATTACATAACATATCTACTTATGAGACGACATTTTAAAAACATTGACATATTTAACTCCTACAGATCTAATATCTAATTCATATACATATAACACTTACACATCTAATGCCTACACATCTCCCCCATACTGAGTTGCACACATCTAATATCTAATGCCTATACATCAAACACTTACACATCTAACATCTGATGCTTCCATACTGGCTCAAATCTAATAAAAGAAAAAAAATTAAAGAGTTACTTATTAAACTTGGAGAAATGACCAAAAAAGGGTGCAAAAAATTTCCAGTTAACATACCACTCGATATGAGTACAATAAGTGTGTGCACCTTCCAAAGTGTTGTAGAAATACATGGTGAGTGGACCACTTAATAATGCAATTGTTGTAGTTGAATGGGCTGAACTCCCTCAAATATACAAATAAGGTTCAGATGACATGTCTTTCTAAGAAATATGCGTACTAATAGGTTTTATTATTGCTTACTTAAGCGTCTAATAGTCAAAATAAGAAAAGTGAATGATCCGGAAACCTTGGCAGCAATATGTGATCACTTCATCCCTTCTCTGAAATTAGCTCAACTGCAACATTATGTTGTAGGAGTTGCCCTTTTTTATGCCTGCTTCAACTACAACATTCTGTTGTAGGAGTTGCCCCTTTTTATGCCTCGGTTTTATTCTTCAATTCCCAAAGACTTGACTTTTTGTTATGGTTTTCTTGGTTGAAATTTTTAGAAACATCCTAATTAGTCAGTCGAAGCAGTAACACTCAAAATCCTGAGTTTCGGTGAAAAACTTAGTCCTCCCTTTGATCCTTGTGGATAATGAACAAATATTTTTAACACTATGACTCCTACAGTTTTACCGCAAATATTAATCCTCCTCCTTTGCAAATGACTAAAAATGTTTTAAACATTTAAAATCGTAGGGTTTTTAATCCTAACCCTCCCTTCCTTCCATATGACTAGGGTTTTGGTTTTGTATGAAAATTTACTTCACTCTTTATAAGATGAAAGCAAACGTAGAAAGCTATCATGTAGAGGGGGTTAAAGTTTGAAGAAGCTCACCGTGTCCAAAGGAATGTGCCGAGAACCGTCATTGTTTTGTTAGCCAAATGTTTTCTTCTTCCATGGCCTGAATGCAAAGAAGGCGTAAAAACTCATCCATGAGAAATTACCTTGATCGACTCAAAATGTTTACAAGATATTGGATTACATCTCTTTCATACTAAATCTCGAGAGTGTCTTGAAATAATTATAAAAGATGCTAATATGTAAAAAATTGTTAACCATAGAGATTCATCCTAATGTAAATGGGGTTTACAATATCATAGACCAATATCATAACTTATTAATATCACATGCCCAAAAAAGCATAACTCATTTTCATGTCATTTTTTTTAATTACTCAATTTAATTAAAAGGACAAAAGGGACATAACTACTTTTGAAATAAATCTCAATCTTTAATTTGTAATTACTATTAAATATATTGAATAATATTATATAAAAGTTAAATCCTTACCATCCATATAATAATTATATTTAAATTAAAATTTTAAAATTATTTTTCCAAATTATATATATCTATCTACATAAATATTTTTATTCCATCCAAATTATCTAAAACTAATGATGACGATGAATATTAATAAGGTCTAACATATCTTAAGAAAGTAAGAGATTACTTGATATTCTTTAATATTTTATTTCAATGATCGAAAAAAAGGGAGATAAACTTTCCTAGATAAGCTTTGTTTCGCTAACTTAACAAGTCAAGAAGGTTGGTAGTGTGGAAAATATTTTGAAAATTAGAACGAATATGGGTAAGAGATGAGCAATCCCAGAGAAAATGTTTTTCATCTTCAATCCTCTTAGTATCATGAAAGTGACAGACTCTTTCATCCTAAGGTGTTTGGGAATTAACTAGCACCTCGTTTCACTTTGAAGCTCATATAATTAGTTCTTATCTTTGAAATATTCATTTTCTTCTTACACTGGTCAAGACATAAATATATTTATGGTTTTAGAGATTGGGTTGATCTCCTCCTTATGATACCTTATCTTCCCTTTTCCCTCCAACTCCTTATCATCCCACAACTTATCCTTAAATTTTGAAGTGATAATATTTTTAATATTATCCTTGTTCTTGAAGATGATCTCCTCATTTACCCCCTAATGGTCTAGCCAAGATTGGGCATCCTTATGCGAGCCTTGCTTCAACTAGAGGTGGGAATTTTGGCTAGAGTTAGAAGCAATTTTAGAAAACCTATTGGCTTCCATGTTGTATAGCAAATTCTCATATATGAGATACCTAGTCATAGCCATGCTTTCAATGGGGGAAAGACTACCTTAAATCAAGAGGATAGAGTAGAGACTCTTTCTTTTCATCTTGAGGTTATAGATTTTATCAATTTATTTTGGATAATCTCAATATTCCTCCACGATTCTCTAGATATATTGCAACCTCAAACCTCACATCCATATAACATAATAGGGGTGATGAGAGTCTCAAATTGGAACTATTTTTTTACGCTATGCCCAAAGATCTATCGACTTAAAATTGTTTTGAAGCCCTTAATAAGCTTTCCAACCTCCAATTATCATTTTCTCAATGGCATAATTCCAATTGAACTGGTGATGAATGTTGATTCACTGATAATTGTATCAAGAAGCTTTTTCAAAGTAATTATTATCATAAATGAACATCACGTGAATTTCAAGGTAAAAAATGGGCCTCAAAACAAAAAATATACTAACAAAATTAACTTTAAAAGAACCAATATGATTCAAGGTGATATCATCCTCAGGGAAAAATATTTTGGAAGGAAAAGAAGGAAACTGTTTTTTTATTGTTTTTTTGGCTTATCTCCTTATAGATTTACTCAAATATCAAGTGTAGTCACTCGTTGGATACATAATTCATTTCCACATCCAACGAGTAGTCACTCTACATACTATTTAGTAGTGGACCACAATGAAAAAAATTGAAAATACATGAAAAAATGTGTTCAACATGTTTTTTTTTTCCATGTATTTTATTTTTTTCCCATATGGCTCCACTCAAAAATATGTAGAGTGGGTATTTGTTGGATGTGGAATTTAATTCCGAATATACCGGGTATCTACATAGGTATTTTGTGTAAGCCTATAAGGAGATAAGATGAATATACAATAAAAAAAAGTATTTTCCTTTACAAATTCATAAATATTATTTTATTATTTTCTTTAAAAGGCTCATTTTAGACGTCAAAATACCCTAATAATTATCACATTTATATTTTTGGATTTAATTATCGCGAATTTAGTCTTGTCGATATTAACAGTCATGCCCATCTTGGAGTAGTGAGCATGAAGGATTATAAGCTACTTGTTGGGATCATCATGACTCCTAGCTAAAAGAAAAATATCGTTGGAATAAAGAAGAAGAGTAATGACTATAATAGTGAGTCTGGGGCCATCAAATCCTGTAGCTTCCAAATAATCTTCTAGCTTATCAATGTAAATTCCAAAAAGGGTCTGGGATAAGGGACATCCTTGCTTAGCTCCGATATTGCATGTAATTTCTTTTGACCAACCCTCGGTGGTCCCAAGCTTGACAATAACATTCTCGTATAGCCTAGTCATAGCAGCCCTCATCTCGGGAGGAACCATTATCTCTTCTAGCCTCTTCCATAGCTTATCTCGAGGAAAAATGTTGAAATCTTTTCTAAAGTCAACATAACGGAAAAAACAATATTATTCTTATTATTACAACATTCCTCTGCAATGATCCTAAGAGTAAAAATATGGTTTATAGTTGAGCGATGTCTCCTAAATCCAACTTTCCTTTTAGATCATTTACCATGGATTTGAATCCAAATTTTTAATCTTTTTTTCCCAAATGAGTCCATAGAACTTCGCTAAAATGTGGCTAATCATAATGGTCCTGCAGTTAGAAAGAATATTTTTATCCCCGCTTTTAAATATAGGCACTATAAGACTTTGCATCCAAGGCTCACGGAAGCATTATTTCACTATCATATCGAGGAGTTTGTGTATATGAGGGGCAAGGAAAAACCTTTCCATTTTGATAATTTTAGTTTGGTAGCCTTCAAAATCCTTAACTTTCCTATTAGATTCTTAAACCCAAACTCAACTTCTTCCCAAGAGAAGATATCTTCCTCTATAGGAGTGTTCAAGATGGTGCCTATGGCGTTAGGGGAATCAAAAATATTCTTAACGTAGATATCCTAGTTCTTTAAGGGGATCAAATTATTTTCTTTCATTTATGAACAAGAACTTTCCTCCAAACTTTTTGGGATCAACTTTAGAAAGGCGAAGAAGATGTTATTGCCTCCTATTTATATATGATCTTTTCTTCCTTTAAGAGTTTTGTACATATTTATTTTTTCAAGCTTTACAGTTTCTTTAGGACCATCTCTATTAGCTTTCCTGACAATTTTACAATCATTACCATACCAAGGGTTGGAAGTTTTATGCTTCTTTTTATGAAACTCCTTGAAAGAGAACTTGGTAATGGTAGTGGAAAAGGTTGTACTAAAATTGTGGTAGATGCAATCAATGTTACCATGATATGTTAAGCAATCTAAATCTCTATTTAAAACCTTTAAAAAGAGATCCATTTTACGTTTGTCAATTGAATGTGCATTTGACTCTCACAATTCTCTTACATGCGACTTGTGTCAATAAAATTAAAATTAATGGTTTTTAATCCTAATCAATTTGGTAATAGTTTAGGAGATCAAAATTTATAATATTGTTGAGAATAATCCACAACAAGAGTATCAAACCCATAAAACCAAATCATGTGGATGAAATTTAGCTAATTATTAATTCCATTACAAATTAAAATATAATTACGGCGAAAGGCGTTCTCTTTGCCGGCTTGGGGCGAGCAAACAATGTTCACCCCAGCCAATGAGAAGCCTTTCTTATTGCCCTTCCAGGTCGTAATATTTAGACATGTGGCACCTCCAACCAATGAAAATCTTCCATTTGGTCTTGTTACCAACTATTAGTTTGAAAAATACATTTCAAAATATTAAATGTAAATCAATGTTGTCGTCCACCAAGAAGTAAGTTGTCCAAAGGTTCATAATCGAGCCACTTTCTTGGAAGGTTATGTATTAGGGCAGGAGAGGTGCGGAGAGGATTTGGAAACGAGGTTTTTTAGGTCTGTGTTGATTGTTCTTTGAGGGATTCGAACCATGTTTGAGGGGAAGAGATCAGGGAAGGTGTTTAGGGCATCCGTTCCCTACCCCTTCACCCTCTGCCTAGCCTCATTCTGCTGCCGCACTGCTTGAATTGGCTCTGTAATGTTATAACTTTTCAGCCTTTCTTTGACACTTTCTGATGTCGGTTCTCAACTCGCAGGTAACTAGGTCTCTTGTTCTTGTTAAGGTGCCTGTATCCATTCATGGTAGTTGGATTCCATAGCTTTTAGTTCATTAATTTCCCCTTTCATAGGGTTTGAGACACCTTTTAATGCCTAAATTTTTGGCGTAGCATCTTTTGGAGGTTTTCCTACGACAGGAGCACAACCATAGGATGGTGACCCCAACCTCGGCACAGGTATGCATCAACCTGCCTTTCAAAGCTTACTTTCTCATTTTTAGTTTTCTTGGAACTAATTTTATTCTCAGTTTCATAAACTAAGTGATGTTTGTTGTCCTATACTAGGTCTCCAATGCATTAAGAAGTTTTCGACTTGTTGAGAATGGATGCCAGCTACGTCGACCCCATGGAGATTTTCCTTCTCCTTGTCACGGGTTGCGGCATCCAGCCCTCGGGTACGTTAATGGTAATCAATTTCTTGTAAATATAGTGGCCTAGTTCATACTCTGATATGTGTAGAGGATGTTGTTACCATCGCACAAGAAATCTTGCTTCCGACATTTCCATTCATGGTCTCTGGCTCAACTACAACAACAGGAAATGGCCACAGTTCTGTGATTCTTCCAGAGAATTCGATTACTCAAAGGTGCCTCTAATTCTGTTTATTTCCTCAATGCACTACTGGTTAGTTCATTAGATAAAATCTAACATTTACCCTATATGACCATGGCTGGATTTTATATATTATGAGAGAATTTGCAGATTTCAGATTTGAAGGAAGAGATGAAAAAATATTGTGATTCTTATAATTTATATAGAGTTCCTACCTTTTAAACTAGTTCTAGAAAAATATTCAAGCTGAATTCATCATAACTAGAGAGTCTAAAATTGAAATGAACATAGTAGATAAGAGCCTCCCTCCACTAGGCAAAAGAATGAATGAATTGGATATGAACTACCCGCAAAAAGGAATAGGTTAATTTCAAAAAAAAATATGCGTCTTCAACTCATTGCCAATTATGTCCTTAAATGTGCTCTTCTCTTCTTCGAGTTCTTGTAGAATCTTCTTGACCCACTTCTTTTTATCATTCAATCCTGCTAAATGAGTCATGAAGTCCCCTTTAAATGAGTCATGAAGTCCCCTTTAGCATAAACACCTGCAGACCAGAAATACTAAGAATGTCAAAAACAAACACAAACAGACTATATAAATAAATATAAAATTTATAATAAACATGAATCAGAGAGACATGTAACATAATAATGAGAACTCCTCTCAAGGACAACAATTAAAAAAATTTAACCTATAGGTAAGATAATTCCACCTAATAGTCTAGTTGTTTTAATAATCGAGAGCATACATCTCGAGTGAAGCAAAGCCCTTTCTTAAGTGGTATAATACACGCGCATCAGAGAGACATAAAGGGAAACGTAAGGTAAAAAGTTCCACTCATAGGCACTAGAGTCACCTATGGGACGTGGTGCTCATGCCCTGTTCAGGTCAGATTCAACAGTCAGGGATCCATGCCCAAATATCTAAATTTTGAAGATTCCAATATCATAATTGTTTACATTTACCCAATATGACCATGGCTGGATTTTATATATTATGAGAGAATTTGCAGATTTCATATCTGAAGGAAGAGCTGATCAAATATTGTGATTAGAGCTGATCAAATATTGTGATTCTTGTAATTTATATAGAGTTCCTACCTTTTAAACTAGTTCTAGAAAAATCTTCAAGCTGAATTCATCATACCTAGGGAGTCTGAAATTGAAATGAGCATCGCAGATAAGAGCCTCCCTCCACTGGGAAAAATAATGAATGAATTGGATATGAACTACCCGCAAAAAGGAATAGGTTAATTTCGAAAACAAAAATACGCATCTTCAAAAATGAAGCATGCTCAAATAATTGACAACTCTGTCCCTAAATGTGCTCTTCTCTTCTTCGAGTTCCTGTAGAGTCTTCTTGACTCACTTCTTTTTATCATTCAATCCTGCTAAATGAATCATGAACTCCCCTTTAGCATAAACACATGCGGACCAGAAATACTAAGAATGTCAAAAACAAATGCAAACAGACCAGATAAATAAATAGAAAATTTATAATAAACATGAATCAGAGAGACATGTAACATAAAAATGAGAACTCTTCTCAGGGACAACTGATTAAAAAAAGTTAACCTACAGGTAAAATAATTCCACCTAATACTAAATAGTCTAGTTGTTTTAACAATCTAGAGCATACATCTCCAGTGAAGCAAAGCCCTTTCTTAAGTGGTATAATACACACGCATCAGAGAGACATAAAGGGCAATGTAAGGTAAACAGTTCCACTCACAGGCATTAGAGTCACCTATGGGAGGTGGTGCTCATACTCTGTTCAGGTCAGATTCAACAGTCAGGGATCCATGCCCAAATATCTGAATTTTGGAGATTCGAATATCAGAATTGTTTCCTGTCAAATGATCGGGGATCTGCACCCGACTGTTTCCTGTCAAGGGATCTATTTCCATCAAAGGTGGAATCATTTCCATTTGCTGGAAAATGGAATCTTGTACAAACCAGAAAAAAAAAAAAAAGCACCACTCCTATTCTGGTGCATGTTTAAAGATTAATAAAACCTCTAGGTAAATGGTTCCACCCATAGTTACTAGAATCACCTGTAGGAGGTGGCACTTATGCTCCCCCTTCAGGTCACAGATTCAGGAAACAAGGATCATCATCCAATTATTTGAATTTTGGTGATTCCAAAATTAGAACCATTTCCTGTCAAGGGATTGGGTTGGATTCTAGAATCAAGGGTCGGCACTCAACTCTTTCATGTGAAGGGATTGTGTTTGATTCCAGAAACATGGATCTGCAACCGAGTCCTGGCCATTACAGCCATGGGATTTGGTTACAACATATATGTGGAATCATTTCCTTCTGCTGCAAAATGATTCCTGTCCAAACAAACAAACAAAGAGCATCTCTCCTATTCTGGAATGGGTTTCCTTGAGTGCAGGATAGGTTTGGAGGGAAGATAGGAAGGGCACATGAGTTGCCTAAAACCCTTGGAAACTAGCTAAAATCCTTTCAAGCATCAGTCTTAAATTTCCTTTTCACATTTTAGATTACAGTTAACCAGACCCTATAAGCTGATGACTAAGCAGTAGGCACTGCAGTTAATATTTCAGTGTGTTACAATTTCAAATTAATGCAAACCAAAAGTAATTTCAAAGTTTTTATTGACTCATATCCCACCAGTCATACAATAGTCTGCAAGACACTGTAGCTTTGTAATTTATTGCATTTTAGTCTTGAATTTCCCCAAATATCTTCTTCCTTCATTGGCAGGATATGGGCATAAACCCATATAACTAGCTCTCCATTGTTTCAGCAAGTTACTAATTAGTCCTGGTATGTAAAAACCCATAATTCAGAATTTTCCTATACCTAAAACCTTTTCAAACTCAAGTTCATGCATGTGCCTATTTCGATGCATATGGTCATCTTTGCATTCATGCACCTACAATTCAATCCCATATCTGAAGAACTGATACAGAAAAGCTCATGGATATACTTGTATGTATGCACATGGCCATTGTTTGCATTCATACACCTATAGTTCATTCCCAAACTTGAAGAACTGACAAGGAAAACTTGCAACTACAAGTATAGAAACTTAGAATACAACCTAGATTTTCCTTCACACAATCTATGCTGTGGAAAATGCTACATGCTTTTTCAGATTGAACACTGTAAGAGATTTGATGTCACGAGAATGAATAAGATATATTTTCTTATAAAATATCACAGAAGTGAAACTATGAATTAAGTCTATGAGAAAGTTTCAAGGTTTTAAGAATAAGGTAAAAAATTGTAATTGACAGAAATGCAAAAGCAATATTTATTGCACAGGCAAGTAAAAGAATTGAAGCTATGTTTTTTGGTCTACCTGGACAGTTGCTTTTGACTTCTTACCACCAGTGGAGATATTGCTAGGGCATCCTTGATAAATATTTATCGTCTCTTGGCTTGAAGAATAGATGGAGGTTTGTTAAATAGTTCATTCAATCATAATATAAGTGTATATGATTCACTCCAAGTTATATAGCAAACCTCGATCTATTCTTCAAGCAAAGAGACCTCAAAGGAATACCAAGAATGTCTTAGCAATCTCTGCACTGCCAGTAACTGGACAAAAGAGAAAGAACAAAGGCAACTATCTGGATAGACCAAAGATGCACAACTTCAATTCTTGTAAATGCTTGTGCAAGAATGTATTGCTCATGAAGTAGATCAATTCTGCTTATGGAGTAGATCAATTCACTACCTAGCTTGCTGATCAACATCTTGACCTCTCTATGTCTAATTTACAAAACTTCCATTTATCTTAAAATTGCAAGAATGAAGAGTAGAATTGTCTAGCAATATATGCACTATAGTATCACATCCAAGAAGGAAGAACAAAGGAACTCTCTATACTAAAAAAGCATGGATTCAATTCTTTCGCATGCATGTGAACAAAATATTGCTTATGGTGTAGATTAATTCACTTTATCTAGCAAACCAAGATCTTAATCTCAACCTCTCTTTTTCAAATTCAATAAACTTGCATTCCTTTTAATTTTGCAAGAGTGAAGAGAAGAGTTGTAACAAGTTCCGTGAGATATCAGAAGATTAAAAGACAATTTTTCAAAAAAAAAAAAGGTTTAGCTATGAATTCCTGTAACCTTGATCCCATCTAATATTATAGAAGTCTTGCTAAACAATAAGAGTGTACATCAGTGAAGCCAAGGCCCTGCATGTGGTCTTCATTTAATAATAATAAAAACAAGCATTATAAAAGAATATTGAAAAAAAATACACAAAATAAGATGTGCAACGAGAGTTAGGAAAATACGGACTGCAATTTGTAATGAATTTTTAGTTTTCTTGGAGAATTTTGCAAATAAATCGGCAGATGGTTATGAATAAGGTTGAAATTAGATTACAAATATATAACCATCACCCAGTGCAGATCTTTTTTATACTCAATACTTACAACACTTTTGAGCCTACGAATTTCCTCCAATTTTCTAGATGATTTGTCACACGACTTTCCTTTTATTGTATAGAGAGAAATGCATGACATGTGAATGACAGAATTTTTTCTCTTATAATGCATGTTGTATTAGATCTAACTACAGGTAGAGCCTAGTATCATACTGTTATGATCAGTGATACACAGTAGCTGAAAGACTGCTGCCAATTATTGGTCAGACTCGCCACGTGACCCAATCCCAAACTTATCACAAAAATTATTATTTGGAATAGGTAACATGACTCAAAGTTCCAAACTCATCAGCAGCTTGAAAAGCCAAGTCTAAGAGACACTGTTACTTGGAAAAATCTCAGAATATAAAGAAATACAGAGAAAAATACAGATGAAATTGTGAAGAATAAGTAAAATCATTTTTTGAGGCTCGTCTAAGAAGCAATTTGGAAAATTCTAACGAAAGTGAGGCAAAAAAAAATTGAACATAGATTGGGAATAAACTTTCCCTTTCCTTCAGTGGAAGTTTTTATTTTGGGCTATTATTTTATAGGAGAAAGATGATAGCATTTTTTTCTTTTCATTTATTTCTCAATATGTTTGAGTATTCAATCTGTATCTCACATGATCATGCACTGTTAACTTTCCTGTTACCACTCAAACATAAATCTTACTCAAAAGATGTCCCTAGGAAACAGGTTTTGCCACTGTAAATTTTGGCAAGGGTTTTTGAGAATCTTTTGTTTCTTAGTTGTTTGTCTTCTGAATGGAACATGATGCAATTTCAATGCAATTCTTGCATTTTCTATTTTATGACATCAGACATACAAAATCTCATGAAAATTGACATTGTCTATGATTACTGTCTGCGTTGAGAATTTCACATTTTCCTTCAGTGGAAGTTCTTATTTTGGGCTATTTTATAGGAGAAATTTGATAGCATTTTTTTTGTTTACAATATGTAGTGGTAACTTGTGATTGAAAAGCAGGAAACTGACTGAAGCCCCATATATCAACACTGTGGACTGGGCAAAGTGGCACATGTTTTGGGTCGATGAGTGTGTCGTAGCAAAAACTCATATATCAAGACTGTGGGCTGGGCAAAGTGGCACATGTTTTGGGTCAATGAGTGTGTCGTAGAAAAAAATCATCTTGACAGCAATTACAATTTGGTTAAAGATGTTTTGCTTTGTAAGGTAAATCTCTGCTCGCAATTTTTGTCATGGAACATATTGGATAAAAATTTTATTCCAAAAGAAAATGAAAGGTTCAAGGAATATGGATAATTTTAGTAGAGTGTTGGATATGATTTCAAACATTACTTTATAAACCAAAAGTTCCCACGCCACATGATATTGTTGCCTATTGTCATTTCTTTTTAATCATGTCCTAAAATCCAGCAGTTTATTGACTTACTGGGTTTATTAGTAAGATACCTTACATCTACAAGCCTCTCTTGTTTTTATATACTGGGGAAGTTTTAATGGCTTAAGGTCATAATTGTTTACTATCTGTGTGCTAGCAGGGTATGAAATCCGTCTTATCTTATCTACTGAGTGGTTTTGGGTTATTATAATTCGTTAATTTGTGTGCCACTTTGATTGTTTCTATTTTATTTTGAGCAAAGGCCCTGTTTTGATTTGTTGTCAAAAACTTGTTAAGAGTGTCTTTTGCAGAAAATGCTTGTTTATGAGCAATTCAAGTGAATATCAGCAAAAAAAACCATTGTAACATCTCTACTTTGATGATCTAGATAAATCTCAATTCTAAGACTCCTTTAAGGATTTAAGCAATTATATATTATTTACTGTGTATGTATGTATTGGTGGTTTTGGAAATGTCCCAATTTCTATGAATTTGTTTTTGCAAAGGAAAATATTTTAGCCATTATATGTTTTTTGATGCGTGCACAGTGGAACAAACAATGTTTGGTTGCTGTTGTGGGCCTTAAATATTGTATTCCCACACTTAGGAGAGTAATTAATATTAAAATGTGATATTATTCAGAGCCTCTTGTACAAAAGGAAGATAAATTCCAGATAGTATATATTAATTATCATGTGCTTTTGTGTTTTGGGAAATATTTTAGCCCAATGTATGCTTTTTTGATGTGTTTGCAAGGAAAACAAGCAATGTTACATACCGAGTTTATATCCCCTCGGGAGTCCTAACGCAACCTTATGTGCAGAGATTAGTGTTGGTTTATCAAAATCAGGCAATTGGTTTTCTTTATATTAACAATAATCCCCGATTTGAATTTGTAGCATTAATATTGGGTATCTTGTTTTATGATGCCTCAAACTTGAGACTAATATTGGGTATCTTGTTTTATGATGCCTCAAACTTGAGTGATGTTAATCAGCACAAGCTTCAATTTGTGGCAACCAATATCAATTCGATTTCTAGAGGTTTGAGAGAGATTGACGACCATTTCTGTATCCTTCTACTCAAATAGGTCAATGACCCTCATTAATGCGAGCTCAAGTAATGTTTTCTCAACAAACTATCAAGGCCATTTTTCTCTTATTGATATCACAACATAATTCACGCCTCCTCCTTTTGGCGTTTCCTTGCACCTCAAGTGCAATTGCTAGTATTATCTATTTTAAATTATGTATAGTCTTCACCAAAAGTCACGAAAAACTTACACTTCACGTCAACTACGTTAAATAAATATTTTCACAAAAACTGTATTTAAATAATTTGAATAGTCATTAAAAATAAATAATACCTCCACTTTATTAATCAATTAAAACCTTCCATAATCTGTATTTTTTTTAATACACACGCATTAATGCGTGTTTGACTTATTTGTCAGGATTGACTTATAATGCTGGTCTGGATTTGGGAACATGTTTAATTAATATATTGTGTATAATGTTTGCTTGGTTTGGATTTAGAACATGTCTAATTAATGAATTCTATTCTGACAACATAATACTCGCTTTGGTAAGAGCATCCTCCTCACATGACTCTTAATTTGTCTTTTTATGCGATAATTATGAAATGTGAATGGTGTGGAATTTGGAATTATTGTTGTTAAGTAAAATGTTGATTGGATTTGATAGTATTTTGTAATTTTTTTATTATATATATATATATATATATATATTTGATAGTATTTTGTAATTTTTTTATTATATATATATATATATTTTAAGAGGTTATTGGTTTAAAGTTAGAGAAGAGTAGGGTATGTAGCTGTCAAATTGTTACATAGAAGGATTTAACTTGTTTTATAAATTAGTCGGTACCATATAGAAATTTGGTATTTGATTTAGCTGTGATCTTAAAATTATATTACGAAGAAATATTTTGAAGAATTGTGACCTAAAATTATGTTATGAAGAAAGTTTTTGAGGAAGTCACGCAAGGTTGTAATCTCATGGTTTTTGATAAAGTAAAATTAAAATTCATTTGGGTTAAGTAGTCCCTCATCATAAGGTTTACCAAGTAGACAATATTATAAAAGTGAGCTATATTAAGGATTTACAATTCTAAAAATAGGAGTAATGTATTACCTATTATATAGGGGTCAAAGGGTATTTTTAATATAATAGTAAAGTAGAGATATTGGAGGGGGGTTTATAATTAGGTATATAGGGGTTAAAGGGTATCTTTAATATAATATTAAAATATAGATATTGGGGGAGGGGGGTTTATAATTAAGTATAAAAGGGAGTTGAATGGGTATTTTGCATGTGAAGATGATGGGAATCCTATTGTGTGTGATGTTGCACTGATACTTGAATATGTATGATCAGTGTGAAGGTGATGTGAAGAACATTACATCTATTGTGTGTGAAGCTAGATTGCATTTAGGGGTTTATTTCGTATCCCAAAATTATATTTTGTGTTGGAATATTTTGATGTGTTATTAGAATTATGTTAGGTCACCATACTAGGGGTGGAAATAAAGAAGGTTACTAAAAATGCCATGGAAAAAATAAGTCCCTAGGATATGTGGTGAAAATATGTTTTCTTCAATTAGGAAGTTGTATTTAGAGGAGTTTCAACAATAAGATTTTGGGATGCATGTCAATTGTATTTATCTCGAGTGGTTGGGAGGAATGATTGTGATCCTCCCCACCTAGGTTCAATTCTCGTGAGTGACATGATGAGATTTCATGTAATGGCTTCGTGCCATGTTATTGAGAATGAATATTCCCTCATATTCCTCATATGGATTTTCCACTTAAAAAAAAAGGATCTTGGGAGGTATGCCTTAATATCTAGTGAAATTAAGGATATTCTTTAATATCGCATAAATTCACATGCTTTGCTATAGGTTCACTAAGTGAACCCCTTGAGGTCCTCCATCTACCAATCAATATTTCTTCTTCTTCGCATATTTAAAAAATTCCTTCCCCACTTGCACAATCATTTGTTACTTTCCCTACCTAAACATCCATAACCTGAAATATCTGCATCTTAAACCTTGAGATAGAAGGAAAATAATGAAGGATTCTAACAAAAATGGGGCTTCTATGCAACATACAACATCTCAAGGAATTTTTGTGATAGAGTGGCTTCTCTAAAGTAACTTTCATCGATGCCATGAATTCCCTCCGCTTGTAGGAATTAACCATCATGGTTTACTATTTAAATGTTATGACATAATTTTTGGTTTACACATTATTTCATCTCTTCATCCCACATTTTCCATCCATTATGTTATCACAAAATTGTTTATGATAGGATGCTAATCAGACAATCTCATGAAACTATTTCAAACCAATCTTGTGACTGAGGCTTAGCCTCCTCAGTCTGAGAGGGCTCTCTCAAGGGTGAATGATATTGAATAAGAATATAGATGGCTAACTCTATTTAGGAATTAACTTGCTTATGATGAGTGTACGTTGAAAATAATATTAGTATGGAAACATTTGGGTTATGGAGTCAACACTTTCGGTGATTTAGTGAGTTCACTTGACATGGAAGCTGAGGCAGGTCAAAGTTTTTAGTGGTAGGTCACACGCACATGAAACAGGAAAATACACAGTCAATTCATCTATAAAGGATTTCAAAGCATTTCAAGGATGAATTATGAGTATTATAAATGAAAACCATTTCAAATGAGATACATAAAAGGTATATATAAGATAGGAAATCACTAAAAATTCATTCATAATCTCAGGTTGATCAAGTAACAAATCTCTATATTGCTGAAACGACCAATTTACAATAAGCTACAATTTAGCCAAAAAATCTCCAACCCTTGACAAATTTGACCAAATGGCCTTTAATAGACTTGTTACATCATGAGATGATCTGCCTTCTAGCTAGATTCATCAATTTTTTTCCTAATGACACCTTGCATAACCATAAAACATCAACTTAATGACAAACAGACACCTATCCTACTTGACAGTCCTTTTCCTAATAGGACTCAAACAACTCATTATTTCTTTTAAAAACCTTATCTACTAAATCAATTACATTCTTTGACAGGTAATGTTTCACATGTTCGAATTGAGATGATGGAATTCATCACTTTATGACCACTTAACTGACCTCCTCAAAACTAGGAAACAAAACCCTGTTTTTTAGGCAAATAGTCTTCTTCTTCCACGAATACTTTGGTTATCAGTTTATCTTCAATTCATGGTCCTTGAGTGTTGAATAATTACTTTACATGGTCTTTAACCCTTCAATAATCTCCAGATGTCCAATTATGCTCCAAAACTTGCTAAAAATGCTGAAAAAATAGTACGCTACGAAAGTAAGGCAGTTTCGTAGCATACTTTCGTAGCGCTGCAAAACCTACCATTTAACCTCAAAATTCTTGATTCTTGCCTTTGGCATAGTGTTCATCATCATTAAACACATCTCCCATACCAATTTCAACTCTTAATAACCTCCATAACTAGTTCAAAAAGTAAAAAGAGAAGCTACAGTATTTTCGTAGCATTTTGCTACCCTTCAAGCCCAGGCACACTACGAAACTACTGAAAAGTGCTAAAAATGCAGATTTTTTGTGTAATTTTGAAAAATGAACCCTATAAGTGCCAAAATTTTATCTCTAACATGTCATTAGCCTTAAAAAACCATAAACCATATCACCTTATGATCCTTGAGGCATTTCCTCCTCATTTACAAATGGTTGAGCTATTGACTCTTCAATCACAATCATTTTAAGATCTTTTTTCTCTAACTCTTCATGAATTAGTTCAAGTTGCTCATGAAGGTCTTTAACATGCTCTTTAAATATTTTATTTGTGGCCTTCAACTTTGTGTTCATATTCCTGACATGTTTGGCCTCTTTCCTTGCTGGAATAATCCATTTGATGAGCTGTTGTGTGTTATCAAAAGTCTTAGAGATAGTGTCCACCTGTTCTTCCCAAATTTCCTCCTTTTTTTCAAATTGATTCTTCTCTACACTATGTTTTCTTGATTCTCTTTTCATGATAGCAACTTCAAGATTTGCTAATTTCAATTTTTCTTCAAGGAGCTGCAACTCTGTTTTTTCCATCACCTTCTCTTTTTCCTTCTTTGATTTGCTGACTGTATCTTTCTCTGGAGGTGATGATAGGTCAATAACCTCTTGAGGTGGCTGAGCTGTGTCAGTGAGTGGTTGAAATTCTTTACTGCTCTCTAACAGCTTCCTAGCATGCCTTGTCATAGGCTTTCTTGCTTAGAACATGAAAACTGCATCTTCTCCCTCAAATTCTAATTTCTTTGGAGATTTAGCCTTCTTTAACTTCTGCCCACCTTCCTCTATAAACTTAGCTTGAACGATAAGAGTTTCCTCTATGTCAATGGCATGTAAAATATCCTCTATATTTCCCTTAGCTTCTACTCTGTCTTCTACAGCCACCGTCTTCTCTTCCAAAACCACTATTTGACTCCTAGTCATCCTCTTGGTTCCTTGTTTACTAACAGTTTATTTATGTTTTGTAGGTTTGACCACCTTTGAATTTTGTTTTGCAGGTGGTACACTTGGTGTGTCAAAACTCTGCATTTGCTCTGGCTCATTCATGATTTGTTCACTTGTTTATGCTCTTGCAGGTTCACTTGGCTCTCCTACCAATGATTCCCTGTGTTATGCTGCTAATGGTGATGGAATTCTCCTAGACTTAGGAGTTATTGAAGGAGTAAGAGCATCCAGCTCAAAACCACTAACAAACAAGAATGAGGACCAATCTCTCCCTAACCTTTGAATTTCATCTAAGACCAATAATTTCATTAAACCATGATGAAATAAAGAAGTCTCACTCCCCTCAGACTTTCCTTGGACCTTATCTGCCATTTTTGACAAACTTCTATGCAAATAGAAAGGCGGATCAATGAAAACCTTACCAGTAAAGTGTTGAAGTAATTTGAAATGATATGAATAGACTTTGTGGTACCTTCCTTCACAAGTAAAGTAATTTTGGATGATGAGCAACAATTTTGAATAATTGTCTTTTATGTAACTTCTTGGAATAGCATTGGTGAGGTCCATTTCAGTATGTTCAGGTTTCATGAACTCTTTGTACTGCTCCATGTTAAAATTGAAACCTTTGAACTCGTTCTCATGACCCCTTGGAATCTCTGTAGTAGCAGCAATAACCTCTGGTGTGATGGAAAAATTGAGCATTCCAACTTTAGCGGTTGTTCCACTGAAATTCAAAGCAAACTCCTTGAACACCTCTGTATGACGGCCCTATAATTTCTCAAAAAAATGTAGGCAACCTGCTCTTCTGAAAGCTTCTACTATTGTTGGGTCTTCATAGATCAAATTCATGTCTGCAGGTTCATATCTCAGGCACTGGCCACCCTTGTTAGTCCTTCTTTTCTCTGCCATGGTTTCTCTAAGATTTGCGCAACCTTGCTTGATGATGTTCAGCTTCGCTTGATGAAATTGCGGCCTCACTTGATGATGTTCAAAGTAAAACTTTGAAAATAACCAGCCACAACTTTGGCTTAGTATAATAGCTCTCCAGAGCTCAAATATTACACAAGGAGGAATTAGAAATAAGAATGAATGAATTAGGAAAGGATTTGAAGTTTTGATGTCTTCTCATGAATCAATGATGACTCCTACATTACCTAAACTGGTCATGAGGACTGCAAACCCGAGCATGTACCTTGGATTTATCCCTTCATGACTATAAAAGCATCTAACCTACTCATTCCCAACAATTTTCTGACACCTAATAGCTAGACTGACAAGACAGACAGAAAACCATGCTTTCGTAATGTTTTTAGTGTTAATTTAACTATTTTCTCTATGAAATTATTAGCAGTTTCGTAGCGAAAAGCGACTTTTCATAGTGTATTTCGCTACGAAACTATGGTTTCTTGGCTAATTTGACACTTTCGGTACAAAAAATTTGGAAATTGAAATTAGTCAGAAAAATGATGAATGATGTGACATGAGGAAGTTTGAAAATGAGTGGGTTTAGACCTTAGGGTAACCTAAAACCAGAAAAATTTAATTTTCCCTTGACCAAGCATAAAAATGAATCCTACAACCTAATTTTTTGACACATGAATCTGTCTAACCTCTCAAATGATGTTTCATTTTTTTTGGGTGATAACACATTAAAACATTTTACTTATGGTAGCATCTTATTTAAATTTGAATAAAGATTCTCTTTACTATTAAGAGTGCAAAAATTTATTAAGCCATAGACAAGCCTCATGTTAACCCTAAAACAATTATTAATCCTTAGATATTAGATTATTGCATTTCTATTGTTATATTGTTATGGAAACCAAAACCTTTCATTGTACCATTTCATTATAGTTTTACTCTTGGTCTCCTACACACACTGAAGAGACCCACTCTTAGGCTCATCATATCTTGTCTTCTATTTTGTTAATTGTAAAAGGAGATTCCACCCTCAAATTGAACGGTATTCATTGGCTTCTTCTCATTTTTAAGGTGTAAGGTTGATAACAATTGTATCAAAGCATATGAAACCTAAGGTTTTGCTGCTTAAAGCATTTTTTTTATATATTTTTTTTTATGGAAATATTCATACCAGGAAATTTTGAGACAATTTAGGATATATATCTAAGTACTTCTGGTAAAAATTTCATATAATGTTTCACTATAATTTTAAATATATACCCTATGGAATTTAGGTTTTGTTAATGGTCCTGAAATCAATTTTAAATGAGTGATCTTTGAATTTCAATTATAAATATTTTTGGGACACTTGAAACTATGGAATTCAAGAATATTGATGATATCTATCTAAGTACATTCACTAAAAGTTTCAAATTATGGTTCACTATACTTTCAAAAATATACCTTATGAAAGTTAGGGTTTATGAATAATCCCAAAATTAGTTTCAAATGAGGGATCTTGGAATTTTCACTATATTTTTTTTCTTGGACACGCCATACTATAAATTATTAAGAGACTAAGGAGTGATCTTTGGGTACATCTGGTAAAAAATGTATATTTTAGTTTGCTACCATTTTGGAGATATACCCTATGGAAGTTAGGGTTTTTGAATAGTCCTAAAATTTGTTTTAAATGATTGGTATTGGAATTTTTGTTGTAAGTTTATCCTAGAGAAGTCTGAGTCTATGAAATTTTTAGAGAAATGACAAGACATACTAAGGTACCTTAGGTAAAAAATTTAGAATCATATTTAAAAATTTAGACATGTGGCACGTTATACAAGTTACCCCTTGGGAAGAGGCAAAAAATCAACAAGTTTTGGAAAATTTACCATAAATTTCACTTGGCACATAATGTTTTAGTTAAACCCATGGATTTATGGAGAAGGCATATCAAATTACTATTAGGTTCAGGAGGGATCAAATTTAAAAAATATATTAAGACAAAGGTCAACCATCCAAATAGTCTACAAATTAGGGTTTTTAAAGGTACATAACTTAAAATTGGCATATTTATTTGGAAGGTATAATTTTGGTGATTAAACATATGTGATGAAGAGGAAAAAGAGGACCATTATTATTTACTCAAATGTATGCTAAGGGTATTGTAACATACACCTACCCTCACATCTAACCAAGTAATCGGCTAACTAGGGTAAACATGAGCTTAGGGAAGTTAAGAGTAGACTCAACCTCCCTGGTGACTTTAAAGAAGTGGAATCAAGATGGAAAACCATAACGCAAACTCCATACGCTTTCTACAGGAACCCTAGTGGCTATGACAGCTACCAAGTTGACTTGTTCTTGGGTCCAACTGACTTTTTCTGAAGAAAACCCCTGGATGCTCCCTTGATATGGGAAAGGGTTTGTTTGGGAGTCTCTGGAATCTCCCACAACATAGGAATATGTGTGTTTAGGGACTCAATTTCCCAGACCTGTGCCTGCGTCCGTGGGATTTAAGGAAATTTTAAAGCCCAGAATCCCAGACATTGCCCAGAACTTCTTGTAGCTTTCAAAAATCATTATACACACGAAGAAAATGATAAATAACCAAAAAATGACTCCAGGACTAGGTTTGGCCATCCACAATTGGGGCTGGCACTTTGTTAAACACTTGGCATGAATGAAATCTACATGTCTAAGATAAAAGAGAAAACATGAATGACTGAAAACTCTTATAAGGCATTACAAGAACGATCACCACCCTATTCCTTGAACATATATGAAATCAATTGGGTTTTGCATCCATCACTTTAACAATTACAAGTAAATACATGAGATAACCATGACATGAACCAACCATTTAAACATGATTATAACTAGAATAAAGCCATTGAAATAATATTCAGATAACACCCATTAAATAAAAAAATTAATAAGTATAAAATCAAGAAATATTAGCTTCCATTAAACATAGGAAAATACCGACCAAGTTTGGGCCTTCCACGTAGCACCCGACCACAAACATGTCTAAGCCAAATCTCTCTTCAGCCAGTCACCCTAGTGCTATATTCCAAGAATGAATGTGGGATCTCATGGATAAATAAATACAAAATGACCAAAGGAATCTAGAGGTTAAAACACCTCCAACCTCACCATATCGTGACCACACCAAAATTGGTGCTTTGATCACAAAGCCGAACCGAACGTGGAATGCCATCCAGTATCCTTCACTATCATTGAGGAATTTTGTGTCTCCTTGTCTCTTAGGTTTTACCACAATCCAATCCCGGATCACTTGGCCCTAAACTGAGACACCACCCTAAGGCTTTACTCAGTATCTCGCCAAAATAATTCAAGGGATTCCTAGGCCTTTGAGAATTTTCCTTCAGACCAACTCCACCTCAGATTCTTAAATCCATTCGATAATTCTAAAGCTCAAAAACAAGATCAATCCAATCACACCATGGATATCTAGAAATTCAAAGAAAGGATGAAAACCACTGCTAAAACCTGGAAAAAACAAATGACCGACAATAATAGAACTAGATACTAACATGCATATGTCATGCATGTCCAAACCAGCTAGGAAATCACATATGCAATATGTTACCTGAAATTATTCCTGGTGAAGCTGCTAGATATTTATCTTCCTTGATTGATCCTTACTTTCCTTTCCTTTCCTTTCCTTTTCCTTCCTTTGCTTGCTTTCCTCTTTCTTGGCTCAATGTTGAAGTGCTCCAAGAAAAATCTAAGTATCCAAGATTATGTGTGAGAGAGAATAATGAGAGAGCTCCAAAATTGAACTAACAAAAGGTGCCAAATAATCCTTGGAAGCATTTTTATCAATGAGGCCTATATTTTCTTCATTTTCCTCATCACATGCAACTTATGAACATTTACCTTCCTTTTCTCTCCTAATTTCTGTTATTTTCATAAATAAATGTGACAAAATACTTGTTTCCTATTTAATGCCTTAGCCATTTCCTTTTGCTAATATTCCTTAGCCATAACCACATATCCAATGATTCCCAATAGGATATATTTACCCAACATTTATCTTGAAATAAATATCCCTAAACCATGGTCTTATTTTTTCCTTTATTAACTTTTATTACATGAAATTTTTCCCAGGTCTGTTATAGAACCTCCTCTATGGGGAACACCATCCTTGGTGTTAAACCACACCTACACCTCATTGAAACCATGGAAAAGTAAACATATTGCTCATGGATATTTATAACTTAGCGAGATGCAGTATTTATAATGAGTAATTTGTTCAAAAGAAAAAATCGTGATAACATGACAATATAACATCCATACCTCTTATTGAAGCTTTATAATTTAGCTCATTGCGGTATTTACATCCATATACATAAGTAAATATACCAAAACAATCACCAAAACATATTCCAAACATATACCAAACATCAAACCAAAACTAATTTTCCTCAACTGACAAAGAATGAATGTTGCATAGACCGCATCTAATATGACATCTCCCATGTAGCTTCATCAGTCCCAAATTTCTTCTACTTCAATTTGAATTGATCAATGGCTTTTTTCCTGAGCACGAGCTGCTTCCGCTGCAATATACACTGAGATTCCGGTTGGAATTCTCCTTCTTGCTCCACCTACAATACAAACCAAACAATACATGATCAACATCCTTTATATACCTTTTAAGCAATAAAACATGAAACACATAATGGAATTTCACTGTTGGAGACATTGCAAATCGATAAGACACTGGTCCAATATTCTCAAGGATCTCAAAAGGTCCACAATACCATGGGGCCAACTTGGCACATGATCCGATCCTCAAGGATTTCTTCTTGGGCTTAATGCAAAAATAAACATTCTCCCCAAACCAAAACTCCTTAAATACCATGTGTTGGTTTGCACAAATCTTGTTTATGTCCTGTGCTACATTTAGATTCTTCTTTATAACATACATTTCCTACTCCATGTCTGCCAACATATCCAGTACAATCAACACCCTATTAACCTGGATCACTCCAACTGATGGGAGTATTACAACTCTTCCCATACAGTGCCTCGAAGGGACTCATACTGATTGACTCCTGATACCCATTGTTGTATGAAAACTCAACCAATGGTAGACACTCTTCCCATTTACATTACTTATCCATCACATACATCCTCAACATATCCTCCAAGATCCTGTGGACCCTCTCAGTCTTTCAATATGTTTACGGATGATAAGTTGTACTGAAGGCCAAATTTGTGCCCAAACCTACAAATATCTCCTTCCAAAACTTAGAAGTGAACTTTGCATCCTTGTATGACACAATCTTATCTGGAAAACCATGCAATCTGGATATGTCTCTGATGAACACATGTGTTACATCGCTAGTAGGTATTATTCACTGGAATGAAGTGTGAAACCTTTGTCAACCTTTTTCAACCTCTCCACAACCACCATGATAGAATCATCCTGTCTCACTATCCTCGACAAAAATGTGATAAAATCCATGGAAATGACCTCCCATTTACATTTTGGAATCGCAATAGATTGTAGTAGTATGCCTGGATGCCTAAACTCTGCCTTCACCTGCTGACAGTCCAAACACCTAACCGTGAACTCTGCTACATCCTTCCTCAGATTCGACCAATAATAGAATCTCTTCACTACAATCAACATATTTTGATAGATTGGGTGACCTAAATATGGTTTCACATGAAAATCCATCAATATCACCTTATTGAGATAGCTATTGTGTAGCACATATATCGTGCCTCTAAAACTAACCAATCCATCTTTCATGAGATGGTAGTCCACATATTGTACACTTGCACCTGCCCTTGTACCTGTACTGGTACCACTTCATGTCCCTGTACCTATACCTGTACTTGTATTCTGCTGCAATTGGTGCCTAAGCTCCATATATATGACATCCTACTCACTTTCCTGCAATATCCTATCTTGTAAATCCATCACATGGGAGCTCATTGCTAGAATGTGATTTACCTATATCTGCTTGCTAAGAGCATCTGCGACCCTGTTCTCTCTACCTTTGATGTACTTGATCTCAAAATCAAAATTGCTGATCATAGCCAACCATCTAGCATTTCTGGCATTAATATTTGGTTGGTTAAACAAGTACCTCAACCCACTGTGATCTCTCATTAGTACAAACCTCCTTCCCAAAAGATAGCACCTCCACATCTTCAATGCATGTATGATCATTGCTAGCTCAAGATCATACATCATATAGTTTTGTTCATGCTCATTTAGTTTTCTTGACTCATAGTAGACCACCTGTCCATCCTGCATAAGGACTCCACCAAACCCTCTTTTGCAAGAATTTTTACATACTAGAAACTCTTTGTCTGGATCTGCGATCTTTAACACTAGATCATGTGCCAAGAACTACTTAAGCTGCTCAAAACTAGCTTCACACTACTATATCCATGCAAAATTATTACCTTTCCTATGCAATGATGTAATCAGATAATAAATATGTGAGAATTTCTCTATGAACCTCGTATAATAACATGCTAATCCCATGAATGATGTCACCTCATGCACATTTCTAGGAGCTTCCCACTCCATGATAGATCTTCCATTTTCGGGATCCACTGCTATGCCCTCCTTAGAGACAACATGTCCCAAGTAATGTACCTCAGTTTGAAATAAACTACATTTGCCGAGCTTAGCATACAACTGATTATATTTCAACAATCTAAACCCTACTACCAAATTCTTAGCATGTTCTATTCTTTATTAGAATACACCAATATTTCATCGATGAATACAATCACAAACTTGTCCAGATAACGACACAATACACTATTCATCAAACATATAAATGTAGCTGGAGCATTATTCAAACCGAATGGAACTATAACAAATCATAATGCCCATACCTGGTCTTGAATTAAATCTTGTAGATGTCCTGCTCTTTGATGTGATCTTGATGGTATCCCAATCGCAAGTCGATCTTAGAGAACATTGTTGCTCCCTTCATCTAATAAAAAAAATCATCAATCCTCGATAATGGGTACCTATTCTTTATGGTCACTTTGTTAAACTACATGTACTAAATTACAGTCTAAGAGTTCCATCCTTCTTCTTTACGAAAAACACTGGTGCACCACATGGTGACACACTTGGCCTAATGTATCCCTTATCAAGCATCTCTTTTAGCTGCAAATTTAACTCTACCAACTCAGGTGTGTTCATCCTGTAAGGTGTCTTTGATACTGGTACTGCCCCTAGTACCAACTCAATAGAAAATTCTACTTCCCTGTGAGGTGGAAACTCTGAAATATCTGTTGGAAACACATCCTGAAACTATTGTAGAACTGGATACCTGCTCAAAACATCTACATCCTCCACTTCCTTACCTTTGTCACTTGAGATATGTATTGCAAACAACACACACCCTTTCCTGTGACTATGCTTGGCCTGCATGGCTATCACCATCCTAACTGATGTTGATTTCTTCTTACCCTATAAGATTCTTGGTTCCCCATTGTCATCCAAGCACTGAATGTATTTTTCATAACAATCCACCTTGGTCTTGTGAAGGTATAAACAATGTTACCGATGAAATAGGTAACCTGACCTCAAAACGGGAACTCTAGCCCAAAAACTCTCAAAAAACATGAAAAAACACCCCAAAAAAAAAAGTGTGTCTTCCACACGCACTTGTTTTTTTTTTAAGGTCAAATTTCAACATTTTCTAAAATTATGCTAAAAACAAAATTGTTTGTTGAAAAAAGGATTGAAAAAACACCAAAAAAAAAAAAGTGTGTCTTCCAGAACGCACTTCGTTTTTTTTTAAGGTCAAATTTCAACATTTTATAAAATTATGGTAAAAACAAAATTGTTTCTTGAAAAAAGGATTGAAAAAACACCCTCAAAACAAAACCAGTTGATGCTGGAATAACAAAAAAAATAAATTGTGTCATACTTTTGGCATTTTTAAAAATAGAAGTAACATTTTTTAATTTTTAAAATTCAAACATTAAAAAAAAACCTAAAATTTAAGAAAAAAAATAAATTTAAAAAATAAAAACATTTAAAAGCTTAAAATTTAAAAATATATGAAGATAAAAAAAATAAAAATAAAAACAAAGTAAAAATTTTAATTCAATCATTAAAAAAAAACCTAAAATTTAAGGAAAAAAAATTTTAAAAAATAAACCAAAAAAAAATTAAGATTAAAATTTAAAAAAATATAGAAATTAAAAAATAAAAATAAAAACAAAATAAAAATATTAAATTAAAAAAAAAAAACAAGTTAAAAAAAGAAGGAAAATATAAAAAATAAAATATAGAAATTAAATTTAAAAAAGAAAAAGAAAATGCTTATTAAATTTTAAAAAAGAAAAAAAAAATTAAAGCAAATAATTAAATTTAAGGAAATATATTAAATTTTAATAAATTTAAAAATTCAAAATTAAAAAAAAAAAACACTATTCAAATTAAAAGGAAAAAAAAAAGAAAAATTAATTAAAAATAAAAAATAAAAATAAAATACAATGAAAATATTAAATTTAAAACAATATATATTAAAAAAACAAATAAACTATAAAAAATAAATTAAATTTAAATTATAAAATATAAAATATATATATGAACTTAAATTAAAATAGGTATATACATCAAATTTTATTAAATTAAAAAAAAAGGTTAATATTAAAATAACAAATTAAATTTAAAAAAAAATATTAAATTTTAATAAATAAATGAATAAACAAATAAATTTTGAAAGAAAAAATAAATTTTAAATATAAAAGAAAAAAAAATATTGTTAAACGAAAAACTTTAAAAACTTTAAAAATCAATTAAAAATGGAAAATTGAAAAAAAAGAAAAAAAATAATAATAATAATTAAAAAAAATTAAGTTTCATTTTAAAAAAAAATCTAATTTTAAATACACAATTTTAATTGAAATAAAAAAATATAAAAATTTTATGTAATTAACAAAAAAAATAATAATAAAAAAGTAAAACATTTAAAAAAAATATTAAATCCAAATAAATTAAAAATATATATATATAATTTATTGAATTTTATAAAATTATATTAAAAAACTAAACGTAAAAGTTAATAACAAAGAAAAATTATGAAATTTAAAAATAAAAAAAAATAAAAATAAAAAATAAAAAAAATCAATTAAATAAAAAAATAGGCAAAATTTAATAAAAATTATTAACAAAAAAATAATAATAATAAATTTAAAAAAAAAAAAAACAAAAAAAACAAAACGAATTTTATTTTAAATAATTTAAAAAAAAATAATATTTTGAATTTAAAAAAAAAAAAAAAATCAATTAAAAAAAAAAAAAATAATAAATCAATTAAAAAACAAATGTGGTGGTGGTGGGAGAGCTGCCCGCCCGTTGGGCGGCGGTGGCCGGCCAGGCGGCGCCACGGGGGTGGCCCAGCCGGCCTCCCGGCCCCCGACGGGCGGAGGGCCGCGCGCAGCCCACCCGCTGGGCGGCGCCACGGGGGCGGCCCAGAGGGCCTCCCAGCCTCCGCCCGTCGGGGGCCGGGAGGTTGGCTGGGCCGCCCTCGTGGCGCCTGCGCCCCGACCACCACCACATTTGTTTTTTAATTGATTTTTTTTAATTTTTTTTTTAAATTTTTTTTTTTTAATTGATTTTTTTTAATTTTTTTTTTTTTTTTCAAAAAATTAATTTTTTTTTTTAATTTAATATTTTTATTTAAAACATTTTTTTTTTTTTTTAATATATATATACATCTATTTTTTATTTGATTTTATTTTTATTTTTTATTTTTTTTAAATTTTTAATATTTTTTTTTTAATTTGATTTTTTTTTTTAATTTTGAATTTCAAAAAATTTAAAATTATTTTTTTAATTCAATTTTTTTATTTTAAATTCAATTTGTTTAATTTTTTTTATATTTAATATTATAGAATAATTATTTTTTAAAATTTAAAATTTAAAATTTATTTATTAAAATTTTTAAATTTTAATTTAATTTAATTGTTTTTCTTAATTTTTTCGTTTATTTAGTTTTTCATTTTTAAAATCTATAAATTGTTTCACTAAAAAAAAAAAAACACTAAATTTATGTATATTTGTTTTTTAATTATTTGCACGTGGTTTTTTTCATTTTTTTTGTTTTTTAATGATAGGTTTTTTTTTTATTTTTTTTTATTTTTATTTTCTTTTTCTTTTTCAATTTTAATTGTTTTTTTTTAATTTGTTTTGTTTGTAAATTTTAAAAGTTGTATTTTTTTCCTTATTATTATTATTATTTTTTAATTTAAATTTTTAAATTTAAATTTTTTTTTTTTTTTTCCTAAATTTTAATTTTGTAATTTTAATTATTTAAATTTTTTTTTTAAATATATATATATATATATATATATATATTTTTAAATATATTGTTTTTTTTAATAAGTTCGAAAAAAAATGTTTTTGATTTTTTTTTTTTAATTTTTTGGTGAATTTTTGTTTTTTTTCTTTAAATTATGTGTTTTTTTCTTCAAATTTTGTCATTTCCTTTGATATAATTTTCAAATATTTTTGTTTTTTTTTATTTATTTTTGTTTAAATTTTTTATTTTTATGAGCTATTTTTGTTTTTTTTTACATTTTTATTGGTTTTTTTATTGTTTTTATATATTTTTTTTAATCTAAGTTTTGTGTTTTATTACCAACATGAAAATCACCACTCTAAAACAAAAAGGTTGATGCAGCATCAATACGTTTCAAAATTAGCATGAAAATCACTGCTCTAAAAAAAAAGGTTGATGCAGCATCAATACGTTTCAAAATTAGCATGAAAATCACTGCTCTAAAAAAAAAAGGTTGATGCAGCATCAATACGTTTCAAAATTAGCATGAAAATCACTGCTCTAAAAAAAAAAGTTGATGTTGCATCAATACATTTCAAAATTAGCATGAAAATCACTAACATTTTAAAACAAATATTCATACTTCATAAATAAAAACTTTAGAGTGTCAAAAATGTGCACCAAAAAAAAAATGGTGATTCTGCATCACCACTTTTCAAAATCGGGTGCTTTTTATGCTACCAAAAAAAAGTAGGTAACATTGCGGTTACCTATTTCATCGGTAACATTGTTTATAGCCAATCGACACCCAATAGCATACTATATGATCCCAATGGAAATATGTTCAAGTGTGCAAGACATGTCGTTCAACTCAAATTCGCAAGGTCTTACCCAATGTTGAAGTCTTTTCTTTGTACCTATAGCAACTACCCTAACCAATATTCTGCATGCACTTCTTTTCTCAAACCACACTTATCCACTAGATCATGATTAATATAACGATAATTAGATCCAGGATTGATAAAAATAGAAAAAACTTGATGAAAAGTCTTATCATCCATCTCAATGATAGAAGCCCAATGATATTCCTGCCTATTGTCCATAGCTTCATAAATCCGAGGAATTTTATGACCAACATCCCCAACTGTGTGTGACTCTTGTGCACTATAGATATAGGGTCTACCATCCTGATACTGTGGAAAATACCTCTTACGATGATCATTTCCACATATCCAAACTGCAACGGTGCTCTATCATCCCCTCTAGTCTACTTCTCTCTAGGTCCCTTCCCAGTTATATTGAACTTCTTGTAAGGAACCACATTTTCTATCTCACTTGCATGTTGTTGTGTCTCTCACTTTGGTGACCATCTTCCATTATATTTATCATTTCCTTTAAAATCACACTTAGGCTCAGTTTTGCATTTTTAATACTCATAATAATGCTTTAGATTTCAAATGGCATCCTCCAATGATCTAGGCTCATCGAACTCAATCTGATCTTTATATGCTATTGGAATCCCATTGATGAATCTCTAAACCTTGGCCTTCTCCTCCTTGGGGTAAGGCACATAACTCAAAAACTCCAAGAACCTGATAGTATTCTCATCATCTGTCATGGAACCCATGTATAACTCATAAAACTCCTTAGCTCTAGCATCTTAGTACCTCTTTGAGAGATACTTCTTCTGGAATATCCCCTCGAGCTCACTCCAAGTACATTCCTCCTCATAAATACCCCTGAAATTCTTCACGTCTTCCCAAAAAATGTCTTCTTTACCTTTGATACTGAATGTGGATATTTTTTCTTTCATGTTTTCTAAATAGTCATGCAACTTAAATAATTTCTTCATACCAAGAAACCATGGGCCTCTGCATCCTATGGCCCATTCATCTCTGCGTCAAAGGTAGGTGGTTTTACTCTCTTAAAATCGTCTGACAAATATCCCCTATCACTCCTCATATAAAGATGATAATGATGGCGATCATAAAGCCTATCAGAACCAGAAATAGACTAGTATCTGTGTCTTTTTGGAAATGTTGTCATTGATGGAAAAGGAGTAGAGAGCTAGCAAAGGCAGCAGCAAAAGGACAAGAATTAGTTAAGGAGCAAAGAAGCAAGGAGCAACATCAGTCAAGGAGCAGAGCAAGCAGTGAATTGAAGCACAGACCTACTGAGGGTCGCGTAGAGCTGTAGGAGAGATCTAGAGAGAATAGGTTGCAGAAGGGCCAATTAATGAGAGTTCCTGGTTGGAACCATGAAGGAGGATGATTTAGTTGAATGAAGCCTGCGCGGAATGACGATTCAGTGACAGGATATGTACAGAAGTAGAGAAACAGTCGAGCAGTGGAGGCAGAGGCAGCATAGAAGGAACAAAGGCAGCAGGAGACAGATGAGGTGGTACTGCAGAGTAGTGAGGACAGTAGAAGAGGAGCATTTAATAGCAGAACTGGAGAGACAAAGCAGTGAAGATTGGAAGGGCCTGAAGGAGCTTAATACAGAGGTTTATTTATGTATTAGGGGTTTAATACAGTTTGCAGGTGAATGCTGGAGAGGTTAAAATTATAGTAGACCTGGAATAAACTCTGCATGAATAATTCTTTGTGGATATGCCGTGAATTTCCTAGAAATCATGCCCTCAACCCAGTTTGGAATATTGGAAGCGTGACCAATTAAGAAATGGTCGATGAGAGACGAAATATATTGTTTGACCCTGTGCGCGACTAAAAGAGTGATGAACTATGCGTGAGGCTATATTATGCGGAGAAACCATGCTAAAAGTGATGGCGTGGAACCTTGAAGAGCCATGGAACCACAAGGTATGAACAGTGACAGTGGGTTTGGAACACCAGATGGTTTTCATCGCATCGCTTTTGTACGATAAGCTGTATTCCCAATTTGAATGCGATCAATGTCATAGGCAGACACATGGCCTTAAGTGGTTTGGAGAACCCGCTCTCATCGAGAGGTAAAGCCCATGCATCTAACTCGTGTGATTGCCATAGGATCGGAGGGTTGAAGTGCAATAAGACAACGACCGTTGGATGAGCAGGGTAAGTAAATGCTAGGACCCATCGTCGTCGCACGTTTTTGAGCGGTTAAAAGGAGGGCAGTTTGGTTGCGCGATTATCGTCGGATCATCCCAAACAAAGTGATAACTTCTCAACCGTCAGATGTGAGAGGTAAGTATTGTGGGCCCGAAGATGTTGTATATGTTATTGTGTGGTTTTAAATCCAAAGTTGTGGGTTTTACTATAATGTTCCAAATATTTAAACGGAGGCCGTATCATATGTTACTGTATATATTATGTTTGGATATGAAAAAAATAGAGCCGAGTGTCATATGAAGTGGGGTTTAATATAAGTTATAAGGTTGAGTAGCACAGATATAATGATGAGGATTGTTGACAAAAGGGTATGGAAATACTATATGAAAGGGTTTCTGCTCATGAATAAACCTTGGATATAAGATTTGGGCACTTTATTATATTGATTCACAGTTCATAACGTCTGGGAAATTAAAAAAAAAGCTGAAGGTTTGTATTATGGGATGTAATGCCCATTTCATATGATGGGCCATTATGAGTTTACGTATGAAGATCGATTAGTGATTCGAAGCCATGGTTCATTTTATAAAAATGCGCATACAGAAGCGCTGAAAGCTGGGTTGATTGGGTTCTTTGTATATGAGAGCATATTATATGCGTGAGTACTGTAGCTATAGGTTCATAACCATTTATTAACGGTGAATAAGTCTTCATGGTAGGGATTTGTAAGAGGATATTTCACGAAATTAAATTACCAGTTCAGTAAAAAGAGTATCGAAATTTCCCAGATAAGGAAATTGTGTTGGATAGAAAATAGAAGGCGCATTTTTATATGCACAGAGAGAAAAATTCAGGGACTGATATTTTTACCTGTATTATGATACAGGTATATATATATATATATATATATATATATAGCAGATACACAACTACAGTGAGCCTGGAGAATTTGTACAAAGGTAAAAAGAGACTACAGAATTGAAGAGGTGTTCAGCGAAGGGATTTAAAAAATTGCAGTGAACATATATACATGTACAGGTGCTCAGATTTGCAGTAAACAGAGGTATGCAGGACAGTTGCACGACAGCAACAGAAAGGACAAAACCAACAAGCCAAGGGCTGAGCGAAGTTTATGTATTGGAATTGAAAATGTAAATGTTTAATTTTTTTTATATTGTTTGTGATGCAAAGGCAAGTATCCGAAGGAAAATAAAAATCCCATTGTAACATTGAAATTTGTACATATTGTTATATTTTTAATGAGTTGGACAAAGGAATGAGAAGGCAGAAACCAAAAGTTCATGGTTGTTCACTCCAAATTCCTTGTGGAATACAAACAGTCATGTGATTAACTCTATATAATATCAACTTGATATGCATACAAAGGTAAGAGAGTGAAAAGACATAGAATGCAGAGTACAGAAGATTGAGGCAGAAAAGATAAGGAAGAGAGGATCAGAAAGAGATGCTACAGAACAAAGTTGATATCTGAGATAAATCAACAAACATTTCTTTTGATAAATTGAGGAAGTTGGAGCTTCTCTATCAAGTTGTAGCTTGATAGATGTCAGTTGTAGTTGATTGAGGTTGGAGCCTCCTGTAGGTTGGTGCCTGCAGAAAATTGACGAGAGTTGGAGCTTCCTTGCAAGTTGTATCTTGCAGAATTGAGGCTGGAGCCTCTTGTAGGTTGGTGCCTGCAGAAAAACAGTGGTGAGAGGAATTTGGAGCTTGCCTTTGCATCACAGCAATAATAAGATGTGGTTTTCTCCCTTTATGGGTTTCCACTTATATCTGCTGTCTCTATCTGTGTTTCATGTGTGCTGAGATTATTTACCAAATCTGCTTAATGTTTGCTGCTTTCATAATAAGTTTGATGTCACATTAATTTAATACTTGCCGCAACATATTAATACTGTTCATATACTAAGGTTGGTTATAAAATTAAGTTGTAAATAAGCTGATGAAATTTAAAAAGCTCATGTATGTGTTAAACTGATTCACCCCCCCCCCCCTAGTTTAACTAAGAATTCAACAATTGGTATCAGAGCGAAGTTCCTTTTATACCAGTTTAACCACTGAAAGGAGATCCTAGGCCCCTAGGATGGCTAGTCAAGAAGGAAACTCAACCAATAAAGCCCCTTTCTTCAATGGTGCTAATTATGCCTTCTGGAAAATCAGAATGAGAGCATACATAATGTCTCTAGGAATAGAGGTATGGGCTGCTGTAGAATTTGGATATGCCCCAAAGGCAATTGACCCAGAAAGAGAAGCTAAACAAGAATTTGTAGCAAATGCAAAGGCCATGAATGCAATCTTAAGTTGACTTTGTGAGTCCGAATTTATCAAAATAATGCACAGTAAGACTACCAAAGATATGTGGGACACTCTAGAGAATATCCATGAGGGAAATAAAAAGGTAAATACTGCCAAACTTCAAGTATATAGAGCCCAGTTTGAAAATTAAAAATGAATGATGATGAAGATGTTGGCAGCTTCTTCTTAAGAGTTGAAGAAATTGTTAACAATATGAAAGCTCTTGGAGAAACCATACCAGAAAGTATAATTGTGCAAAATATTCTAAGATCTCTTCCATCCAGGTTTAATCCCAAGGTGTCTGCAATAGAAGAAACAGCTGATTGGGAGACCTTGACCATGAACCAACTACTTGGAAATATAACATCATATGAGATGAGGCTCCCACAGAAGAAGCCAAGTACGAGGGAGGCAGCCTTTAAAACATAAAAGAAGAAAGTAGAAAAGGAAGACATATGCTCTTGCTCGGATGAAGAAGAGGCTAAATTTGTCAAGAAACTAGATAGAGGCTCAGGTAAATACAAAGGTAAACTTCCTTTCAAATGCTTTAACTGTGGAAGAATTGGACACTATGCTACCAAGTGTCCTCACAAGAAAGTAAGGAATCAGGCTCAAGAATCATAGAAAAATACATCAAAGAACTGGCAGAAAGGAAAAAAAATCAGCAGAAAATCCTTCTATGCTCAACAAGACAGCAGTGCATCTAAAGACTCAGATTAACCTTCAAGTGAAGAAGGAACCTCTGAATTTTTACTCATGGCCATAGAAGAACTTGAAGGAATCCTACTAGAAGATGAAGAAGAAGGCGAAGTTGACCTTGAGGGGGAGCTAATAAGTGCCCTGGATGAGATTGACAGACTCAAACTGAAGTGCAGAAAACAAAGGAAATTATCCTCAAGTATGTAAGAGAAGAGAAAAATTCAGAAGTCCTCATGCAGATGAAGGTAGAGCTTGAAGAAGCCAAGAAGATAGAAGACATGTTACTTCAGCAAATCAAGGAGAAAACTCAGGAACAAGAGAAGTTGGAAGAAGAAGTAGTATGTATCAAGAAGAAATTAGAAAATGCTCAGAGGAAAGTGTCTACAAATACCTCTCAAACAACAAGCTCTAGTTAGTTGAACAAAATTCTAGATGCTCAAAGATATCCTCTTATAAAAACTGGACGAGGATATGAAGGAGAATAAAGTAAAAGCAAAGAAAAGGAAAACAAAAATATTATTTTTGTAAAAGCAGAAAAGGCTGATGAAGCAGCTCAAACAATTCCTACAAAATAAGAAACACGTAATGAGGAAGACATAGATTAGAAGAAACCTCTAGTAACAAAGAATGTAATAAATACTAAGACAATAGAAAAAGGATCATATACCCCTGAGTATGTCAAATTTGGAAGCCATCAAAGGAGATTCTTCCCTCCTATGAAGAATGCCACCTATTATGTTTGCCACAAGCTGGGACACATTGTTGCATACTGTCATGCAAGGAGGATTAATTCAAACCAACAAAATATGCAAACAGTGAAGAGACTGTCTCAAGCAAACAAATGGAAAAGACAACCTTACATCAGGTATGCAAATAGTTTCTATGGTTACTGTTTTTATTGTAAGGAATTTGGCCATAAAATCATTGAGTGTGGAAAATATGGACAGAGATTGATGTTCAACACCTGAAGGAGGTTTATGAATCAAATAAATTTTGTTCATACTCACAATTCTACAAAAATCATGATCAAATGTTGTGTATGCAATAAAATTAGACATATACCTTCCAAATTCCCTCTGAGAGGATGTGATTCATCATCTCACAAAAAATACCAAACAAAAGGATGCTTCCAGTGGAAAAAGAAGGTGAATAAGTGTGACCTGGCTCTAACTGCACAAGACCTGAAAAGCCAGTGGTATTTGGACAGTGGCTGCTCAAAACACATAATTGGAGACAGAAGCAACTTTATAACTTTGATGAAAATAAATCTGGCAATGTTACTTTGGCAATGATAAATCAGGAAAAATAAAAGGAAAAGGCTCAGTCAGCCTAGATAATGGCAGAGGAAAGGCCCAAGATGTACTATTTGTAGATGGGCTGAAAGAAAATTTGCTGAGTATCAGTCAAATGTGTGATAAAGGCTGTGAAGTTCTTTTTAGAGCACAAGATTGTGAAGTCAGATCAAGCACCACAGGTAAGACTCTGCTCAAAGGAGTTCGAACATAGAGTAATGTTTACATTGTGAAATAGGAAGATGAAGCATGTCATCTTAGCAAACTTGAGGAGTCATGGTTATGGCATAAAAGGTTGGGACATCTCAGCTTCGATCATATCATCAGACTGAGCAAGAAGAAAGTGGTCAGAGACATGCCAGAAATAAAGAGGCCTTCTAATACCATATGCAAATCATGTCAATTGGGCAAACAGACCCACACATCCTTTAAGGCCAAAGATGAGTTATCAACAAGAAGACCACTCCAGCTTGTGCACATGGACCTGTGTGGACCTGCAAGAACTAAAACACCAATTGGAGAATCCTACTTCATGCTGATAATAGATGATTTCTCCAGAATGACATGGGTTGCATTTCTCAAGAATAAATCAGAAGCTCTGGAAAAATTCAAAATATTCAAAGCTTTAGCAGAAAATCAAACAGGATGCAAGCTAAAATGCATCAGATCAGACAGAGGAGGTGAATTCACAGATTATGACTTTCCAGACCTATGCAATGAACATGGCATAAAGCAACAATTTACTATTGCAGGGACACCTCAGCAGAATGGAGTAGCAGAGAGACAAAACAGATATGTACAACAAATTTCCAGAGCCATGATGCAAGAGAGTAATATTCCTCAAACCTTCTGGGCAGAAGCAGTACACACAACCGTGCATATCCTTAACAAAGCTCACTTAAGGCCAAGCAGTGACAAGACTCCCTATGAACTATGGCATGGGAAACTAGCTTCAATCAAACATTTTAGAATCTTTAGAAGAAAGTGTTACATAAAGAATAATGATGAAAATCTTGGGAAATTTGATGCAAGAGTAGATGAAGGGATATTTCTAGGTTATGCTTCCAAAATTAAAGGGTACAGGTGCTACAACAAGACTCTTCGAAAAATTGTAGAAAGAATTGACGTGAGATTTGATGAAGAACTTCCAAACAATACAAGAGGTACAGAATGTAGCAGTCCTTCAAACCACCATGAAGAAGAAAACCAAGATGATGATGAAACAAGCAAGACAACAGAAGATGCTGAATTGAGCTCTAAAGCCCCTTCTAGATACACTCAGAAGAACCATCCTGAAGATCAGATCATAGAAGACAAGAGATTAGGTGTCCAGACAAGAAGGCAGCTAATTGAACAGACCGAAGAGGTATACATAGCCATGTTATCACAAACAGAGCCAAAGGAATTTGAAGAAGCCAGCAAGGACAAGTCTTGGGTGAATGCTATGAATGAAGAATTGGACCAAATTGAGAAGAACAATACCTGGGAACTAGTTCCTAGACCCACTGAGAAAAATTTCATAGGCTCAAAATGGGTATTCAAAAATAAAATGAATGAGCAAGGACAGGTAATCAGGAATAAAGCCAGACTTGTCTACAAAGGATATTCACAAATCCAAGGACTTGATTACGATGAAACATTTTCCCTTGTAGCCAGAATGGAAGCTATCAGAATGTTTCTGGCCTTTGCATGCTACCAAGAGTTCAAGGTATATCAAATGGATGTGAAATTTGCATTTCTGAATGGAGATCTAGAAGAAGAAGTCTACATGGAACAACCAAAAGGCTTCTCATTAACAGACAAAGAAGACTATGTATGCAGACTAAAGAAGGCTCTATATGGACTAAAACAAGCTCCTCGTGCTTGGTACTCAAGGCTGGATAAATACTTGCAAAAACAAGGCTTTAAGAGAGGAGGAGTAGACAGCAATCTATACATAAAATCCCATGAAAATCAACTCCTGATTGTTGTAGTATATGTTGATGACATTATGTTTGGAAGCAACAGAGATGAACTAGAAAAAGGGTTTTCTAAGGAGATGAAATCATAGTTTGAGATGTCTATGATTGGAGAGCTCAGTTTCTATTTAGGACTTCAAATTCAGCAAAAGAACACAGGTACATTCATCTCACAGGAAAAATACTTAAAAGAAATGTTGAAAAAGTTCAAAATGGAAGACTGCAAACTTGTGTCAACTCCCATGATCACGGGATGCAAGCTGTGTGCTGATGATGGATCTGCTGATATAGATCAAAAACTCTACAGATCCATGATAGGAAGTCTGTTGTATCTGATAGCATCAAGACCAGACATCATGCTAGCAGTAGGACTAGTGGCTAGATATCAAGAAGCACCTAAACAAAATCACCTTCTAGCAGTCAAAAGAATATTCAAATATCTACAAGGAACTGCATAGTATGGACTTTGGTATCCTAAAGGAAAAAGCTTCACTTTAATAGCATACACAGATGTAGATTGGGCCAGCTATGTGGATGATAGGAAAAGCACAAGTGGAGGTGCATTCTATCTAGGATAAAGTCTGGTGGCATGGTTAAGCAAGAAAAAAACGTCTATTTCTCTATCTACAGCAGAAGCAGAATACATAGCAGCAACAGCATGTTGTACACAAGTCATGTGGATGAAGCAAACCCTCCAAGACATTAAGGTAAGCATTGATGAACCTATCTCAATCAAATGTGATAATACAAGTGCTATAAGCATATCAAAAAATCCTGTGCTTCATTCAAAAACTAAACATATCCCAATCAAGTATCATTTTCTCCGAGAACAAGTGGCTTAGAAGGTAGTAAAGCTGGAGTATGTACCAAAAAAAGAACAGACAACAGATATATTTACCAAACCTCTTGCTAGAGAACCATTTGAATATTTGAGAGATAGACTAGGGGTAGTATCTGTAGATGCTACTCTCTGATATGAAGAGGAAGCACAGTTTCAGGGGGAGAACAGAAACGAAAATATCTTTCCAGGGGGGATCAGCTAGCAAGGGAAGCATGAAACAGGTCCTTAGGATCAAAGGATTATGGAAAGAGTACATCCAACATAAAAGAGTCAATGAAAAGGCTAAAGGATCAGTATTTTGGTTTACTCTTGAAACATTATATTGAGCATTGAAGTAATATCTTATCTCTATAATTGAATGCCTTTCGTAAGTCAGCACTTATATATCTTCAAGGCCTCTGACTTAGGATTATTCATAAGCTGTGTGAAATTTGGTTTCTGAGCCTTCAATCAAACAACTTTAAGTTGTGTGGAAGATCATCATGATAGAACAGTTAAAATGTCTAGAGTATGAAGGACTATTTGATCGGTAAAGAGAAATTGACCATCATTATCAGCATTATCAGCATCCTAGCTCATATCATCACCAACAGACAAGTTCAAATATTCTCAAAAGTGTTCTCTCAACAACTTGTGTACACCAGCTTGAAGCAGCAGGGTACAAAGTCAGAAGAAGAAGGCCTAAACACATCTCAGAGAGAGGAAATGAAGAGATAGAAAACACACTAGGAAATGTGCAACCCTTTGCCATTGATGTCAAAAGGGGAGGAAAAACAAGTAACAGAAGATAGGATCCTCTAAAAGAAGACAGGCACAGGAAGACTTGGAGGAAGCACTAGAGTATTGCCATCAATGCCAAAGGGGGAGACTGTTGGAAATGTTGTCATTGATGGCAAAGGAGCAGAGAGCTAACAGAGGCTCCAAAAGGACAATAATTAGTCAAGGAGAAGAGAAGCAAGGAGCAACATCAGTCAAGGAGCAGAGCAAGAAGTGAATTGAAGCACAGACCTGCTAAGGGCTGCGTAGAGCTATAGGAGAGATCTGGAGAGAATAGGTTGTAGAAGGGCCAATTGATGAGAGTTCCTGGTTGGAACCACGAAGGAGGATGATTTAGTTGAATGAAGCCTGCGCGGAATGACGATTCAGTGACAGGATATGTACAGAAGTAGAGAAACAGTCGAGCAGTGGAGGCAGAGGCAGCATAGAAGGAACAAGGGCAGAAGGAGACAGATGAGGTGGTACTGCAGAGTAGTGAGGACAGTAGAAGAGGGCCATTTAATAGCATAACTGGAGAGAGATAGCAGTGAAGATTGGAAGGGCCTGAAGGAGCTTAATACAAAGGTTTATTTATGTATTAGGGGTTTAATACAGTTTGCAGGTAAATGTTGGAGAGGTTAAAATTAGAGTAGACCTAGAATAAACTCTGCATGAAGAATTCTATGTGGATATGCTGTGAATTTCCTAGAAATCATGCCGTTAACCCAGTTTGGAATATTGGAAGCATGACCAATTAAGAAATGGTCGATGAGAGACAAAATCTATTGTTTGACCCTGTGCGTGACTAAAATATTGATGAACTATGCGTGAGGCTATATTACGCGGAGAAACCATGCTAAAAGAGATGGCGCGGAATCTTGAAGAACCATGGAACCACGAGGTATGAACAGTGACAATGGGTTTGGAACACCAGACAGTTTTCATCGTGTTGGGTCATAAAATGGTATCTTTTGAACACCTAACTAGCCTACATTAATCGTCAATCCGGGAGCGAATTTTTATTTCAAGAGTGTACTATGTCTGAGGCTGCAATTATCTAAGAGCAATGCTATGAAGATGAGGTACAGAATGTTAAATGCAAAAGTAAAGAAATCTAATTACAGTGACATGAATGGAAATGCTCTGAAAATTAAACTACATCAATCTTTCAAAACATCGATCAGGGATACAGTAGCAATAACTCCTTCCCTTAGAAATCGATGCAAGATAACCAATCTGGGGAATTGGAAGCAGTAACCAATGTCCTCTACAGTTGGCGATCTTTAAAGCAATCGAAATAAAAGCAGACTCAATCTTCGCGATAATGAAAATAACTAAAAGGAACAAAATCTGGAAAGGAACAGCAGCATGTAACCATAACTCATCTATTTGCTAATCGAAGTCTATGAATAAATAATGAACAGAAATGGAAAAAAATATGAAATGAACAAAAATTACAACTCTAACGTAATCAAGCAACTAGATTTCCACGCTTCAATCCTGTCGACAGCCAATTACTATGCAACAATAAATTATAGCAAATCATAAATTAATGGAACAACAACTTGAATCAGATACAGAACAGCAAAGCTTTATAATGATAGCAAGATAACCGAACAAAAAATGTGCTTCTTGTAAAGGACGAAATAGCAATGACTCTGTATTTGATCTAACAACGATAAATCAATGCTATAATTGAAATAAACATTAAACACTCTTCACACAACAGTAAGCAAGGATTAAAAATACAAACAGCGAAGTGATTCCACCAGAGCCAGGCCCTTAGCACCAGTGAAATACTGCTGGGCTAATTCAGAACTTAGAAGATGAAACGAAACACGTGTCTTATATTAAACAAACATAAAGCATTACAGAGGAGGTTCTCTCAAAGCCGAGAGTCAATAAAACATTGTATTACAGAGGAAATGTTTAAATGTAAGGCTTTCCGACCAGCTCACTTCCTCCCTGTCACTAAAGGACATTGCTTTTTATATCAAATCTCGATGGATAATTCAAGGAATAAGATGAGTTTGAACAGCAATCATCCTGTTTACTCTGACCGAGGCCGAGCTGTCCCCTGCCTTTTCTTGGCAATTCATTCGGATCTCCTTGCCTTTGGCTGGATATGGTTCAACGCTGATGGAGCAGCAGTTACATTAATTTCAGCCCCGCCTTTGGTACAGTTGTTCACCTCGTCGAATTCCTGTTTTGTCAACAAAAAGTAACCTTTAGCCATCTTTTTATAATAAACATAAACCTTTCCAATTATATTATAATTCTTACAATAATTTACCTTTCCAAGGCAAAAAGGAGTATGTCTATGGTAAAAGAATGAGAAAATACATAGTAATTTCATACCTTTTTCACTGCCCAACATACCCCCCTGCTTAATCTTTTTCATGTCCTCATGAAAACTATAGTTCACACGGAGAGCAGTCAAAGAATAAGCTGGATAAGGTTTGTCATCGATAGGCCTAAAACCATGTAGTGCAGCTAATTCCTCAAAAACATGTTATGTCTGTCCTTCAGGGAGTTCATAAATAGCTTTGTAGTCCGAAGCAGGATACCATGCAATAGGGTTGCGGAACCTACATCCTAACCAGAATGGTCCTTCTTTTAAAACAAGATGACTATAGGAAATCAAGTGATCTGCAGCTAGCCCAAAGTTTCTATAATTAAATGGTTCTCTATTTTGCACATTCTGATTGGAGTTTCTCCATCGGACCTTAGCTGCTATATAAGCTTGGTTTCTAATGGATGAGAAATAATATGTTCCATTCAAAATAATTGATTTGTGGATAGGCCCCAAGGCTTGGGTAACACCTTCCTTAGTCATCAATCTTTTCTGCCTAGCCCAAAATTGAAGTGGGTTCTGAGGTTCACTCCTGACCCACAGATCTAATTCATTTTCCTGCCTTTGAAAGGCGTTATAGGCTTTAAGCCATTTTAATTGATTTACAACAAAGGAAATGAATGCCTGAAATTGAACATCTCCAAAAAAAGGGCTAGGGTTTGATTCACAGTCATTTTCAAGTATTAGATTATACAAGTAAAATTCACACAAAAGGCGTTGTACTTTGATCCCATAAAGTTTGCAGCATGATACAAAGTCATCTATGGTTTTTAGCTCTATGGATTTCCCTGCCCTAACTGCCTTAATCTTTAGTTGTAAATATCTTTCTAGTAAAAACAAAGCATAGTTTTTGGCAGGGCATCTACAGGCTAAGACATCAGTATACAACGAGCAGAGAGTGTCCATTCGATTGTAGGCTAGTTTTATTTGGTTCATTACCTTATCATCCTTTTCCTCTGCTTTCCGACATTTTTCATGAGCTTCAGCTTCTGCTTCATGAATAATTCTCATTTGTTGCTGCAATTCCTGATATCTTTTTCTTGGGACAGTGTCTTCCACAATATTTGCCTTTTTATTCGGGTCTGTGCCAACTCTTCTTGGAGTCTGGCCAATGTTGGATCACTAAAATTGTGCTGACTGCTAGATTACATATTTTCACTTGAAACAGGTTCCTCTGGAACAACTTGTGTTGGAACAGCCGTTTGCTGCTTCGCATCCTCATAATTAGGCTCAGGTATGGTTTCTTCTACCACTTGGGGGTTCCTATTAGCGGTCACCTTTCTCTTTTTCGAAATTCTTTTGGTAGCTATGCTTCTTCTCTTAGGGGCTTGCTTAGACATTTGTTTCATTCTCATAACCCTAATGGTTTTCCTGAGCTGTTCTACTAGTTTATGAAGCTTTATTCGTTCCCTGCGAAGCTTCTCAATCTCAGTTGTTTTCCTCCTCTTTCTTAATGGAACATCGGCTTCTTTATCTGAACCTGTTTGCTCAATAGGGTTTTGATCTATATCATCCATGCCTTCAGTTAAATTCTCTTCTTGACCTTCTTCTTGGGGTTCTTCTTCCACATTCATATGCCCCTGGCTAGATTCCTCGAGAATCATATTCTCAGTGGACTTTGCAATCTCCTAGGGGCTTCCAGGTTGAGATATTGCTTCAGTGTTCTCTTTCTCCTATTCACGCCTCTCAGGAGAAGCAACCCTAGCTTCGCTAGGGTTTGCTGTTTCATTCAACATTTCTCCAGCTATTTCTTTATCGATAGCAGAGTACTCTGGTAGTTGATTAATATCAATATTAAGGTCTAAAGGGCTATGAGGCCGTGCATAATCACTCATATTGGCCAAAATCTGGGCCAATTGGTCTTCTTGTAAAGGGCTTACGATAGCATTTTCGAGAGGCTTTGTTCCTTCCTTATCGTTGTTATGATTGTCTTCATCCTCCTCACAGGTATGATAACTTCCTTCCTCCTCATCTGAATACTGAATTTCTCCTTCAATTTCTTCTTCCTCAGTATTTCCTTCGATATTTTCTTCCTCATTATTTTCTTCCTCTGCACTAGATTGTTTTTCACTATTGGTGTGGCGACTTATTTCTTCTTCATCCGAGTAGCGAATTTCTACTTCCAATTCCTATTCTTCATCAATACGGGGGCTTGCTCCCTCCAATTGTGGAGGTTGTTCATCCTCTAAGCTGTGCAATTCCAGGGGCTAGCTGCTACTGCCCGGAAGTCCTTCCACCATCCTCCTACTTCATTTTGATCGAAGGGACTGTCTGTGAGTAGATGGCTCAGCTATTGAGCCGACCATCCTCTTCCATTTTGGAGCAGGTAAAGCTAACCCTCCGTCTATGGAGAATATCAACTCTTCCTAGCTGGTCTGTTGCTGGGCGAGGCTACGACTCACTATTAATCGAATTAGACAATGGTGGATGACCACCATATCTGCATGTTGAGCTTTTCTTATACCATGAGCAGTATCATGTAACAAAGAATTTAAAAATGTAGGAAAATTAATGGTGCATTTATGTTTTAATACAACCAGTAGCTTAAGGTGGCGAGGTCTTACCACATCTTTTCTTCTGTCACACGTTATATAAGCCTGCACAATCTTGGCCAACTCTGTCCATGGTTCTCCTAATGATGCTGGCTGAACTCCTTTGCCTTTGATAACTAATGTCTGTCCGTCATCTTGAAAAATATTCATGGCTTCTCGAATCCTAATATTTTTATGAGTCCAAATAGTCCCTTGCGCTGGGATGCCAGACACCTCTGCGATTATTTCATCGGATACAACTATCTCTCTTCCTCTAACCATGGAGGATCCTTCCTGAAAGTTCTGTAAAAATTCGGTGGCCACTGCTTCATGGGGTTGTTGCATCCTCATGAAATATGTAATCCACCCCAGTCTTTCTAAAATTGCTCGTGCAGCATCAGAAACGATCAGCACCTGTGGTTCACTGCGAATTGGTCATCCTCCCATTGTCTCTGCGCTCTGTTAGTTTTTCTCAACACACAGTAATCGCAATGGAACAACACAAAACGGTGAATTGGAATAATGTCGTTGAAAATTTGTTATTTCCTAAAATGCAGGGATTTGGTTCACATACAAGTAAAGAAATCTCGGGATTTAATCTGCATGCAAACATCCGTGCTCCCCGAATGGATGATAGGTCGTCCTCGACCGTCAATTGAGAGAGGGAAGTGTGGCACAGTAGTAGTACAACAGTAAAAAGCAGGTGTAATTATGATACATTCAATCAAATTATAGCAATTACTAGAATCAACGTGTATGATGAAAATCATTTTGTAATGATTCAAATATGAGGAGAAGGGACAACATAAGATAAACATAAGTACAATTGCATTATTTACCATTTCAAACTAATATGATCGATTTGTAATGATTTTCATGTATAATAGGTTCGAAAGTAAAGGTAAAGGATTCATATTTTCATTTGATATTTAAATATAGATATAGGAAAATGGTTAAATATAACTATTGATGTGTATAAATGTGACTCCAATACCATCAGCAGAGCTCTGTTGCCCACAGGTGTCCATAACCTTGATAGAGTTGCTTTCTTACCCACGGAACCATTGTCCTTTATTTATGTTGAGGAAGTGCTTTTTGTTGAATATCATGACAGAGGCCATTGTGCTGGCTTGGTGACTAGATAAACCACAATTCCATTCATCGGGAAGAAGTGAAAGGTGGGCAGGCCGACTCGTGATGAGACCTCTTGTTCCAAAGACTTCTTTATTTTTTCAATTGTCTATTGGACCATATCTATGGTTTGGTGGCCATGATGGGAATGCCACTTCACTGCCTTCCTTATGATCACGGTAAGTTGGCTCTTGATGAGACCCCCTATCCTCCATTTGTAAAATCATAAAATTATTAATAAAATATGTAAATATTTTTCTTTTTCATATAGCACTTTCCCTTAGTTATTCATAAAGGATGGCTCAACACTCCTTAAGAGTAGGGATGGTGGAAGAAGTCTGAACATCTCAATATAAAAGAATATGCCCTTATTCCTATTCCATAAATAAAAATCAAAGAAAGTTATAGCATATGGGAAAGAACCAGTCATGATAAAGATAATCGATCAGATTAATTCAATGGTAATAAAGTAGCAAAATTATGTTATTGATCATGCCCCTTTTCTCTTTTTTTCTTATCATTACTAGACAATTTCCTTAAAAATGATGATTTCTTTTGATTTGCTGATTACAGTAAGCTTTAATTTGTATGATTGTATATAAGATATATTTTCCTTTAGAAGAATGATAAAAAAATTCTCAAAATGCTGGCTTAAAACAAAAAACAATCCACTCAAAAAGATGTTGTTCCTTTAAAAAGAACAACAAAAACAATCTGCGGAAGTGTTGTTTCTTTCGAAAGGAACAACAAAAACACTCTGCGGAACTGCTATTCCTTTCAAAAGGAACAGCAGAAGTGTTGTTCCTTTGGAAAGGAATAGCAAAACTCAAAGCAAACGAAATAAACAGAGTTTTTTTCTTTGTTTGTTTGTTTGTTTTTTTTTTTTTTTTTTTTTTAAGAAACTGAATTTCATGAAACAAACGATGAGGAAATAAAGAAATGATATAATTTTTTTTTCAAAAAACGAACAACAATCAAGAAAATGAAAAATTCTTTATGTACAAAATTCTAAGAAAAGGAATGATTTAACAAACTGGTGCCGAGGAGGAGTTCTCCCCTTCAGCGAGAATTTCCATGGTAGAATCTTCCCGTAACTGTTGGTAAAAGGATTCCTGGGTAAGCGGTTTATGATACAATCGTACTCAATGACCATTTACCTTAAAGGAATGTCCAGATCCGTCAATGGTAGCTAATTTAATAGTGCCATTATCATGCACTTTTTGTATTTCATAGGGTCCAAGTCATCGTGTCTAGGGTTTCCCTGGGAAATCCTGAAACCTAGAATCATATAGGAGTGCCTAGTCTCCTTCGTGGAAGATCTTTTATTTGATATGGGCGTCATGCCATTTAGCTCTCTGTTGCTGAATTAATGTTGTGTAATGAAGATTAGAGAGCCTAATTTCATCTAACTCATTAATTTGCTGCAGTCTTTTAGCTTGAGCTTCATTCAGATTTAGACCCACCTTTTGAGCTGTTCTTAATGTTTGAATTTCAAATTCTATAGGAAATATGGGTTCTTTTCCAATTACCAATTGATATGGTGAATATCCTATAGTAGGTCTCCACATTGTTCGATATGCCCACAATGCTTCTGGTAATCTGTAGGCCCAATATCGTCTGTGTGAGGCAATGGTTTTTGTTAATATAGATTCAATTACTTTGTTCGTGCTCTCTACTTGGCCATTGGCCTGTGGGTGATATGGGGTTGTAATCTTGTGCTAAATGTGGTAGTTTTGCAATGTTTCAGCTAATTTATTACCTAAAAATTGTGGTCCTCCATCTGTGATTATGTCCCTTGGGAGACCATAGCGCACAAAGATTTGGAAAAGAAATTGTACTACAGATTCCTCTGTAGCTTTTGAAAGTGCCTCTGCTTCAACCCACTTAGTGACATATTCGGTTGCAACTAGGATTATGTTTTTTGGTTTGAGGGAGGACTAATAGGGCCAACAGAATCAAGTGCCCAGCGTTCAAATGGTTCAATCACTAGTTAAGGGTTCAAAGGCATTTCATCAGACTGCCCAGGGTGACCTGCCCTTTGGCAGCTATCACAGGCCTGCACGAATGTTTTGGCATCCTTAAAGATGGTAGGCCAGTAATAGCCTGTTCGTAAAACCTTATGGGAAGTTCTACGATCTGCAAAATGTCCACCACATTAGCTATCATGGCATGCTTTCAAAATATTAAATGCTTCGTCCTCCCGAACACATCTTCTTATCTGCATATCTCCCCTTGTGTGAAATAGATAGCCCCCAATCCAAGAGAATCGGGTACTACGCTGTATTATCTATTTTCATTCATTAAGGGATACATGTTTAGGTAATTTACCTATTGCCAAATAGTTTGCTATATCAGCATACCATGGTGTTCTGACGGTAACAACGAAGAGATGTTCATCTGGAAAGTGGTCTTCAACTGCTTCTGTATCTGTTGGCTTTGGCATTCTTGACAGAAAGTTAGCTACAAGGTTCTCTTTCCCAGGTCGATCTTTGATTGTGATGTCGAATTCCTACAGTAAAATCAACCATCTCGTCACTCTTCCATTTGTAACAGGTTTATTTGCTAAAAATTTAATGGAAGAGTGATCAGTGTATAGTACTACAGGATACCCAGTTATATAATGTCTAAACTTATTTATAGCATGAACTACAACTAAAAATTCTTTCTCAGTCACAGTATAATTTAATTCAGCAGGGGATAGATTTTTGCTAATAGAATAGATTGCATATGGCTTCTTGTCTTCCTCCTGCCCAAGTACTACTCCAATTGCTGTGTTTGAGGCATCGGATGAAATTTGGAATGGCAAATTCCAATTTGGGCCCCTCAACACTGGGGTTGTTGAAACAAGATTTTTCAAATCATTAAAGGCATTGTCACATTTATCTGTCCAAATGAAATCAACATTTCCAGTCAGTGCATATAAAGGTGTAGCTATTCGAGAATAATGTTCTATAAATCTTCTATAGTAACCAAAAAATCCAAGAAAGCTACATACCTCTGTTTGTGTGGTGGGTGTGGGAATTAACAAGATTATTTGAATTTTAGCTAGGTCCACTTGAATTCCGGCTGCTGAAATATAATGCCCTAAGATAACTCCTTCGGTCATCATCATAAGACACCTTTCGTGGCTTAAACAAAGCCTAGTGTCAATACATATTTGCAATACCTTTTCTAGGTTTTCCAATGCAGGCTCAAAATCATCCCCATAAGGTGTGAAATCGTCCATATATACTTCGAGGCCTTCATTTATTAAGTCTGCAAAGATGCTGAGAATTTCTTTTTGAAATGTAGCAGGGGCATTGCATAGGCCAAAAGGTAAGACTCGGTAGAGAAATTCCCCCCATGGACAGGTAAAAGTAGTTTTGTCCTGGTCTTCAGGGGCAATCTGGATTTGATTGTACCCACTGAAGCCATCAAGGAAAGAAAAGAATTTCTTTCCTGCCAATGTGTCTAATACTTGGTCAATGAAAGGAAGGGGAAAGTGTTCTTTCTGTGTTGCCTTATTAAGTTCACGGTAATCTACACATATTCTCCACTTTCCGTTCTTTTTTGGTACCACTACTAATGGAGAGACCCACTTGCTATCAGATATTGGGTAGATGAAATTAACATCCAATAGTTTTTGTAATTCGGCTTTCACAATATCTTTGAGGTGAGGATTTAGTATTCTTTGCAGTTGGCGAATGGGTCTTGCATCTTTTTCGATATAGATGTGGTGTGTACACAATTGAGGGTCAATTCCTTTCATATCGGGGTAATCCCATGCAAAGGCTGATTTGTATTTTCATAATAATTGGAGCAATTTCTCTTCTTGTTCAGCAGTGAGATTTTTGTTAATGTTTAGAGTTTTTCCTGGCTCAATTTCTACAATCTTGCTATTGTACACAGAAGTAGTAGGTATTGCTTGATCAGGAATATCTTTGAAAGGGTCTTCTTCTTCTTTATTATCGAATGTTGCCTTGACCATGTGACATTGTAGATGAGATCTGGTTTGTGGTTTATTAATAAAAATATTAATGATATCATCCTCTGTTTGATCTTTAAAATCAAGAGCATTTTCTATAGTTAGAGGTGATCTCATATTTTCCATTAGATATGATGCAGGTTGTTTTTTTGTTTTGATTATTGATAGACTTGGCTGGGCTGGGGGATATAGGGCTAAATTATTGACATAGTTTCCCCTTGTTATTGTCATATTGCCTTATCGACATCCAATATAAGCATCGACAGTTGCCAACCAAGGTCTACCTAAGATCAACGGATGTCCTTCTAGACGGTTCTTTGGATTAATAACCAGGAAATCAGCAGGGTATTCCCAGGAATCTACAGATACCATTACATCTTGTAATGTACCTTCTGGTTTGACTACCGATCGGTCAGCCAATTCCAATAAGGTTGTTGTTGGCTCTAGTGATGTAATGCCAAGTTTTTTACAGGTGGTGGTTGTTAGAATATTGATTGCTGCTCCCAAATCAACTAAGGCATTTGGAAACAACTGCCCATGAATTTGGACTGTCACTATAGGATTCCCTAGGTCTTCATATTTTACAGGTGTTTCCATTCCTGATAATAATTTAGATAAGGTATCGACTATTTGGATAGTAGGATTGGTGGTTGTTCTCCTCTTTGGCTTCTTTATGCATAATTCCTTAATGGTTTTTGCATATATAGGAATGTCTTGGATAGCTTGGAGGAGAGGGATTTTTATACACAAATTTTTTAATTCTCCCAGAAGATCAAAATTAGGTTGTTCTAATGGACAAGGTATAATTAATCGTTTTGGGAATGGTGGAGAGGAAGTTGTTACTTGTTGTTGATTTTGTTGTTGATTTTTTTGTTGAACTTCCTTCTCATTTTGTAATGTTCATTCTACATGTAACGGATCTTCAATATGAGCATCATTGTTTCTCTCTGTTTCTACTTTGCGCCCAGACCTTAATTGAAGATCATTGCACTCCTTCAGTTCAGTTTCTAATTATGGGGGTTCTATTATTTGGACAGACTGAATTGGCCTATTGTTTGGGTTTGGATTGGGCTGGGCTGGGAGTTGCAGTCTTAAGTTGGTCTGGGGGTTTGTATAGGGAGCTGGAAGTGTAGGTTAAGAGAGAGGAATTGATCCGACTGGCTGATTTGTAGGTTTTTTCCAGTTTGATTGCCAGGCCGGACTCTGGGAAGTAGAGGGGGACCATTGTGTAGGATAGTTATTTTGCCAAAATGGTGCGCAGAAAGGAAATCTAGGCCAATTATTTTGGTTTTTTTGATTTGGCCAAGATGTGGGAGAAAATGGTTGTTATGACCAATTGGGGAAAGGTGGTTGATTTTGCCACATCCCACTATATTGTTTAGCATTATATTGAGGAGGCTGAAAAGAAAATGGATCATTTGGCATACCTGATTGTCATGGCTGCCATTGTCGGCGTTGATTAAGAAGACATACCACTTCTGATTCTTCTTCTACCTCCTTATAAACTGATTTTAATCTAGGAAGCGAAGGGCATCCCTCTGTAGGGTGATCTTTCGTACAAATGGCGCAGACTTTAATCACATCCAACGAGCATTCTTTGTGGCTATGTTTCTTCCTACATCTGGGACAAAATATTGCCAAATTTTTCTCTTCTTCTGCTTGTTTCTATTTGGCTTGCATAATATCGAACTGCGTTGTTAGATTCCCCAGTATTTCTGTCTTAAAGTCTTCTAGCAAATTTCCAATCTCTGCACGAGTCACACCTTCATTAGAGGTCTTATTTTCCCTTGTAATTATATCACTTTTTGCTGATTTTAACCTTGTATTGCCTCTCGAACTCCTGATACACAAATCAATGATGTTAGGATAACTTTCCCGATATATATCACCTTTTCCCATAATAATCAATGTTTCAACCCATTGATCTTTCATTCCCCTAATTAATGTGGTTTTCAAAACATTATCAGGCAAGGGTAAAGATGCATAAGGGGATCTTTGAAGATTGTATTGAAACCGTTCCACGTATTCTTCCAAGGTTTCATTTGGTTTTGCTGACATTTATAATATTTCATCTTTTAATTCCCGAGATCTGCAATAATCTTGATACTTCTTTAAAAATGCAACTTTCATCTGATCCCAATCAGTTATGACACCTCCACCTAATCCCATAAACCATCATAAGGCTGCCCCTTTTAATGTTGAAGGAAATAGTTTTAATTTTTGGGGATCGGTGGTATAATCATATCCCCTGCACAACACATCAAATTAAAAAAAAATGCATCTAGATCCTCTGATGTTAAGCCAAGAAATGTGGGAATATGTTGAAGGGGAATAGCTTTCATAGGTGCGTTGACTGCAGTATCTACTATAGGATATTGCAGCGTAGAGGTCTACTGGGGTGTCTTCTGGTTCTGATTTTGGTTCTGGGCCATTTGATCGAAGATATACCAATATCCCTCTGGGATTTCCAAGGAATTTCTAGGTTGACGAGCAGGGGCAGGAATGGCTTTGACAACACTCCCTTTGTCTGGAATAATAGGTATTCCCTGTTGACCTACTGTTTGAGGTGATTGAGGACCTTGGTTCTGAATAAGTTGAACAAAACTTCCCTTATCTGGGCTGCTTATTGTTTGGGCGACTTTAATAGGAGATTTTGAATCTTTGGTTTCTCCCGTTTCCCCTTCTCCTTCTCGGAGATTGCTAGAGTCCCCTTCTTGAGGGAAACTTATGCAAGGATTCTCAATTTCTTGGGAATCTTGCTCAATTCCCTCTGTTTGACTGTATATCTCAGCAAAGGCTTCAGATGGTGATTCTGTAGCCTGAAGGGAACTAGTAGGCTATCTAGAAATAACTTTTCTAAATCCTACTGATGGCTGAGATTCAGTTTTCTTAAGGATTTCGTCAATAAAAGTTGTTCGCCCAAGGGTCACCGGTCCCTTAGGTTTTTCAGTTTTAGGAGGAATTTTGTTTTGCTTAGTTGGTCTATTCATTCAAGAAAACAAACCTTCATCCCTACCTAAAGAAAGAAGCTTACCTGCTTCTGCTGTGAAGCGGGCTACGAGCAAGTGTGTTTCTTGCCCAGTGCGCAGGTTCTTACCTTCCGTATTTAATACTCAATTCTTCGCAAGCAAAATAAAATCAGCTATGCATCACTCCTTTGAAATGGCATACACTCTCCCCGGCAACGGCGCCAAAATGTTGGGTCGTAAAAAGGTATATTTTGAACACCTAATTAGCCTACATTAATCATCAATCCGGGAGCGACTTTTTATTTCAAGAGTGTACTCTATTTTGGGCTGCAATTATCTAAGAGCAATGCTATGAAGATGTAGTACAGAATGTTAAATGCAAAAGTAACAAATGCTTGTAAAGAAATCTAATTACAGTGACATGAATGGAAATTCTATGAAAATTAAACTACATCAATCTTGCAAAACATCGATCAGGGATACAGTAGCAATAACTCCTTCCCTTAGAAATCGATGCAAGATAACCAATCTAGGGACTTGTAAGTAGTAACCAGTGTCCTCTACAGTTGGCGATCTTTAAAGCAATCGAAATAAAAGCAGAATCAATCTTCACGCTAATGAAAATAACTAAAAGGAAAAAAATATGGAAAGGAACAACAACATGTAACCATAACTCATCTATTTGCTAATCGAAGGCTATGAATAAATAATGAACAAAAATGGAACAACAATATGAAATGAACAACAATTACAACTCTAACGTAATCAAGCAACTAGATTTCCACGCTTCAATCCTGTCGACAGCCAATTACTACGCAACAATCAATTATAGCAAATCATAAATTAATGGAACAACAACTTGAATCAGATACAGAATAGAAAAGCTTTATAATGATAGCAAGATAACCGAACAACAAATGTTCTTCTTGTAAAGGATGAAATAGAAATGACTCTGTATTTGATCTAACAACGATAAATCAATTCTATAATTGAAATAAACATTAAACACTCTTCACACAACAGTAATCAAGGATTAAAAATACAAACAGCGAAGTGATTCCACCAGAGTCGGGCCCTTAGCGCTAGTGAAATACTGCTGGGCTAATTTAGAACTTTGAAGATGAAATGAAATGCATGTCTTATATTAAACAAACATAAAGCATTACAGAGGAGGTTCTCTCAAAGTCGAGAGTCAATAAAACATTGTATTACAGAGGAAATGTTTAAATGTAAAGCTTTTCGACCAGCTCACTTCCTCCCTATCACTAAAGGACATTGCATTTTATATCAAATATCGATGGAAAATTCAAGGAATAAGATGAGTTTGAACAGCGATCCCTCAGGATCGAAGGATTCTGAGGGATTCGCTCCTCTTTCTTTAGTTATCATCCTGTTTACTCTAACTGAGGCTGAGCTGTCCCCTGCCTTTTCTTGGCAATTCATTCGGATCTCCTTTCCTTTGGCTGGATATGGTTCAATGCTAATGGAGCAGCAGTTACATTAATTTCAGCCCCGCCTTTGGTACAGTTGTTCACCTCGTCGAATTCCTATTTTGTCAACAAAAAGTAACCTTTTGCCATATTTTTATAATAAACATAAACCTTTCCAATTATATTATAATTCTTACAATAAATTTCCTTTCCAAGGCAAAAAGGAGTATGTCTATGGTAAAAGAATGAGAAAATACATAGTAATTTCATACCTTTTTCACTGCCCAACACATCGCACCGCTTTTGTACGATAAGTTGTATTCCCAATTCGAACGCGATCAATGCCATAGGCAGACACGTGGCCTTAAGCGGTTTGGAGAACCCGCTCTCATCGCGAGTTAAAGCCCGTGCATCTAACTCATGTGATTGCCATAGGATCGGAGGGTTGAAGCGCAATAAGACAACGACCGTTGGATGAGCAGGGTAAGTAAATGCTGGGACCCATCGTCATCACGCGTTTTTGAGCGATTAAAAGGAGGGCAGTTTGGTTGTGCGATTATCGTCGGATCATCCCAAAACAAAGTGATAACTTCTCAACCGTCAGATGTGAGAGGTAAGTACTCTGGTCCCGAAGATGTTGTATATGTTATTGTGTGGTTTTAAATCCAAAGTTGTGGGTTTTACTATAATGTTCCAAATATTTAAACGGAGGCCGTATCATATGTTACTATATATATTATGTTTGAATATGAAAAAAATAGAGCCGAGTGTCATATGAAGCGGGGTTTAATATAAGTTATAAGGTTGAGTAGCACAAATATAATGATGAGGATTATTGAAAAAAGGGTATGGAAATACTATATGAAAGGGTTTCCGCTCGTGAATAAACCTTGGATATAAGATTTGGGGACTTCATTATATTGATTCACAATTCATAACGTCTGGGAAATTAAAAACAAAGCTGAAGGTTTGTATTATGGGATGTAATTCCCATTTCATATGATGGGCCATTATGAGTTTACGTATGAAGATCGATTAGTGATTCGAAGCCATGGTTCATTTTATAAAAAGGCGCATACAGAAGAGCTGAAAGCTGGGTTGATTGGGTTCTTTGTATATGAGAGCATATTATATGCATGAGTACTGTGCTATAGGTTCATAACCATTTATTAACGGTGAAGAAGTCTTCATGGTAGGGATTTGTAAGAGGAGATTTCACGAAATTAAATTACCAGTTCAGTAAACAGAGTATCGAAATTTCCCAGATAAGGAAATTGTGTTGGATAGAAAATAGAAGGCGCATTTTTATATGCACAGAGAGAAAAATTCAGGGACTAGGAGTTTTACCCTATATTATGATACAGGTATATATATATATATATAGCAGATACACAACTACAGTGAGCCTGGAGAATTTGTACAGAGGTAAAAAGAGACTGTAGAATTGAAGAGGTGTTCAGCAAAGGGATTTAAAAAATTGTAGTGAACAGGTATACATGTATAGGTGCTCAGAGTTGCAGTAAACAGAGGTATGCAGGACAGTTGCACGACAGCAACAGAAAGGACAAAACCAACAAGCCAAGGGCTGGGCAAAGTTTATGTATTGTAACTGAAAATGTAAATGTTTAATTGTTTTTATATTGTTTGTGATGAAAAGGAAATTATCCGAAGGAAAATAAAAATCCCATTGTAACATTGAAATTTGTACATATTGCTATATTTTTAATGAGTTGGACAAAGGAATGAGAAGGCAGACGCCAAAATGTCATGGCTGTTCACTCCAAATTCCTCGTGAAATACAAACAGTCATGTGATGAACTCTATATAATATCAAATTGATATGCATACAGAGGTAAGAGAGTGAAAAGACAGAGAATGCAGAGTACAGAAGATTGAGGTAGAAAAGATAAGGAAGAGAGGAGCAGAAAGAGACGCTACAGAATAGAGCTGATATCTGAGATAAATCAGCAAACATTTCTTTTGATAAATTGAGGAAGTTGGAGCTTCCCTATCAAGTTGTAGCTTGATAGATGTTAGTTGTAGCTGACTGAGGTTGGAGCCTCCTGTAGGTTGGTGCCTGCAGAAAATTGACAAGAGTTGGAGCTTCCTTGCAAGTTGTATCTTGCAGAATTGAGTTGGAGCCTCCTGTAGGTTGGTGCTTGTAGAAAAACAGTGGTGAGAGGAAGTTGGAGCTTGCCTTTGCATCACAACAATTATAAGATGTGGTTTTCTCCCTTTATGGGTTTCCACTTATATCTATTGTCTCTATCTGTGTTTCCTATGTGCTGAGATGATTTACCAAATCTGCTTAATGTTTGTTGCTCTCATAATAAGTTTGATGTCACATTAATTTAATACTTGCTGCAACATATTAATACTGTTCATATACTAAGGTTGGTTATAAAAGTAATCTGTAAATAACTTGATGAAATTTAAAAAGCTCATGTATGTGTTAAACTGATTCACCCCCCCCCCCCCCCTCTCAGTTTAACTAAGAATTCAACATGTCTGTCACCCTCCTATCTGGAGTGTCCAAGAATATTCCATCTCTAATCGTGTCATCTTTACTCGACCTATAACCACCAGGAAACCTACTTCCATATGAACCATTAGTTCCATCCTTCTATCTATAACTGATCTGAAGTGGCCCCTATCGTTGCAAATATGACAAAATCTGAAGGATTTCCGCATTCACTTCTACGTGTTTTTCTCTTGCCTACATGATTTTTTCATTGTCTAGTTTAAAAATCCTTATATGTTCCTTTAAAATTCTCAGTGTATCTGCTAGATCAAATGAGTTTCCAACACCATGCTACTCATCAAATTCATAAGGATAATCCTTGTATTCTACCATCGTGCTAGCCATATTTGATTTCTTCCTACAAGGAATCTCATGTAAGCTTAAACCAAATCACAATAAACCAACGTACCTTAGCATATTTCAGGGAGGATATCTCATATGGAAGATCAACTAATCAACGTAATATATGTACATATATAATCATGACAGGATATAGAATTGTAACACATGGTACACCAACACATAAACATCATTCTAGTTAGATTCCAATGGTTAGTGCACGACCACATCAACTACACACCATGACCTCATGCATGAAAACCTAAAACATACCACTACACACTTGACAACATGTAACCACCTAACATGTATAACCAATAATATGCTCATGAAAAAACATGTACAACAACACCATCAACCTTTCCATGGTGACATCACTTCTAGCGTGACCAACACCTTGCAGATGCAACAAGTACACATACCACAACCATGAGAAACACATGCACACCTGACACGAATGCATGACAACAATGAGCTTGAAAAGATCATAATTTTCCCAAGGAGAGTGCAACCACGCTACGATACCACCTGTAACGTACACCTCCCCTCGCATCTACCCAATTAATCATCCAACTGGGGTAAACGATGTTAGTTAAGAGTAGACTCAACCTCCTTGGTGACTTTAAGGAAGTGGAATTGGTATGAAAAACCATAACATAGACTCCCTGCACCTGCTACAGGACCCCCAAAGGCTATTCCAGCCACCAAGCTAACTTTCCCCTAGGTCCCATTGCATTTTTCTGAAGAATACCCTCGATCGCTCCCTTGATATGGGCAATGGTGCATCTAGGAGGCCCATGGATGCACCCACAACATAGGCATGTGTGCGTCCAGGGACTCAATTGCACATACATGTACCTACATCTGTGGGGTTTAAGGAATTTTTTAATCCCATAATCCTAAACATTAGCCAAAACTTCTTGTAGCTTTCAAAAATCATTAAACACATGACAATATTTCAAAACAACCAAAAGCCGACTCCAGGACTAGGCCTAACCATCCCCAACCGGGACTAACATTTTATGAAACACTTAGCATGAATGAAATCTATAGGTCTAGGATAAAAGACAAAACATGAATGACTGAAAAGTATTATGAGGCATTACAAGAAAGATCACCACCCTCTTCCTTGAAAATATATGACATAAATCAGTTCTTACATCCATTATCTTAACAATTACAAGTAAATACATGAAATAACCATGAAATGAACCAAACATTTAAACATGCTTATAACCAAAATAAAACCATGGAAATAATAGTGATATAAAACCATTAAATACATAAATTAATAAGTACAAAATAAAGAGAGCTTAGCTTCCATTAAATATAGGAAAATATTGACCAGGTTCGAGACTTCCATGTAGCACCTCACCATAGACATGGCTAAGCCAAATCTCTCTTCATCCACTCACCCTCATGCCATATTCCAAGTATGAATGTGGGATATCATGGATAAAACAACACAAAACAACTAAGGGAATCTAGAGGTTAAACCACCTCCACCCTCACCATACCATGACCACACCAAAACTGATGCTCTGATCAAAAAACCAAACTAAACATGGAATGCCATCAAGAATCCTTCAATATCCTAGAGGAATTTTTTGTCTCCATGTCTCTCATGGTTTAACGCAATCCAATCTCAGATCACTAGGCCCTAGATTGAGACACCACCTATTAGCACAGTTATTTTCCAAGTCATATTTCCATTTCATATTTTTGTTCTTAGGATTAAACTTTGAAAATTTAAAATTTTTTTCGGTCTCTACGAGAAATTATGGAAGTGCCAGTTTTAGTATTTTTGGAAAGTCTGTTATTTTCCTACTTCTGAATTTTTTATTTTTATTCCGATGCTGCCAAAATTTCTAGAAGCATACTCTGTTTTTAAAAAAATAAACGAAAAAGCACATCCACTTTGGCTAAGCCAGGTGTTGTAGTGTAAATACGCCTGAAATATTTTTTAAATGTTTCTAGATTTCATTATAAGTGTCGTATTGTAGGCAGTCTAGTTCAAGTCAAGTCGTGATATACATTGAATCCATGTGTCACCCACAGTAATGAACTTAACCGTTACCCCTTCCTGCCTATCAAACCAAAGTCAATTAGACATATGTATAAGTATGTGTTTTTATGTTATGAAACCAGCTCCAAAAATAGAAGAAAAGAGAGATCAACGCCTTAGAAATCAGCCACTTCGAGGGGGAAACCTCCAATACATTACATAAATGAAAAATTCTTGGATGATACAAATGATAAAACCTCATTTCTATATATAGGAGTCCATGGGGCCACAATGTAATCCTAGTGGGGCCACAATGTAATCCTAGATGACCTAACAATAATAATGTAAGGGCACAATAATAACAATATGGGGGTTACAGGGGTACAACAATAACAATAAGGGGGTCTACACTAACATAATAAGGGACTATACTAGTAATAGAGGGACCTAACATTCCCCTCTCCTTCAAACAAGTGTTGTCCTCAATTCTTGAGTAGCTCTGGGCGCTTCTGTAAAAAATTCTTATCCTCCCATGTAGAATCTTCAGTGGGTAAGTTCTTCCACTTAATGAGATTCTCTAAAATTGATCGATTTCGTAGTTGTCGATTTCCTGTTTCCATGACCGCTTCAGGTACCAATATGATTTTTCCTTCCTCATCAATTTCTGGCAATATTGTTTGAACTAGAAGATTTTCACCTATAACCTTCTTTAAGCATGAAACATGGAAAACTGGATGCACTTGCGAAGAAGCATGAAGCTCCAATTTGTATGCCATAGTACCAATATTTTGCAACACCTTGTAAGGACCATAGTACTTTGGCAATAATTTATTATCCTTCTTAGTTTGCTTGAGTGACATTTTTTTGTATGGTTGTAGTCGTAAAAATACCCGGTCTCCTACATAAAAACTTCTCTCGCTACGATGTTGATCTACCTATTGTTTCATTCGATTTTGTGCCAAATTTAGGTTATCCTTTAAGAGTTGGAGAACTTCTTGTTGATGCTCGATGTGATCTTCCATTGCTTGAACCTTAGAATTTTCTCTTAAGGATGATGTGATGGATGGTGGATGATATCCATAAAGTGCCATAAATGGGGTCATTTTTGTTGCAGTATGGAAGGAACTGTTATACCACCATTCAACGAGAGGTAACCACTTGACCCATTGTGTTTGTTTATCAGATACAAAACAACGAATTTATCCTTCCAAACATTTATTCACTATCTCAATTTGACCATCAGATTGAGGATGATAAGATGGGCTATGAACTAATTGAGTACCCAAACAAGAAAATAACTCGGTCCAAAAATTTCTGATAAAAATGGGATTTTTGTCACTCACAATAACCTTTGGGCTTCCATGTAGCTTTTGAATTGTGTCCATAAATGTAGTAGCAAATGTACTTGCTTTAAATGGATGAGATAATGCACAAAAGTGTGCATACTTGGTAAGTCTGTCAACTACCACCATGATGACACTATTTCCTTTGGACTTAGGTAAACCTGTGATAAAATCCATTGTAATCTCCTCCCAATGTTGACTTGTAATGGATAAAGGTTGTAGAAGACCCGAGGTCTTAATTGTCTCAACTTTATTTTGTTGGCAAACCAAACATTCCACCACAAAATTTTGAATATCATATTTAAGGCCATCCCAAAAAAATTCTTTCTTCACCCTGTGGTAAGCTTTTAAAAATCCTGAGTGTCCTCCTAAAGGAGAAGTGTGCAATTCCAAAAGAATATTTTGTTTTAGTTGGGAATTGTTACAAAGATATAAGTGATATTTGTACCATAAGGAATCATTTTTCCAACTAAATGTATCAGATGTACTAGGATCTTGTTGCAACTTTTGAATGAGTGTCCACACTTATTCGTCCTTCTTCCATTCATCCCTTGCTTTAGTTATCCAATCTAGTTGGATAATAGAAATGGCACAAAGCAATGCTTCCACCTCTTCATTCTTTCTTGAGAGTGCATCTGCAACAACATTTAGCTTCCCTTTTTTGTAGATTATTTCAAATTCATAACCGAACATCTTTGTGACCCATTTTTTCTTCTCTTCTAAAGATAGTATTTGTTCCAAAAAGTGTTTAAGACTATCATGATCAGTTTTTACCTTGAAGTGTCGTCCCATTAGGTAAGTTTGCCATTTCTTTAGTGTATGTAGTATTGCTAACATTTCCTTCTCATAAATAGCTTTCTGTAAAAACTTTCCTTTTATTGGAAGACTTTCAAAAGCAATGGGTCTTCCTTCTTGCATTAAAACAACACCAATTCCATTTCCTGAGGCATCACATTCCATAATAAGGGTTTTTGTGAAGTCTGGTGTAGCTAAGACCGGTGCTAGGCACATTGCCTCTTTAAGATTTTCAAAGGCCTTAGTTTCTTCAGGAGTCCATGAAAATGATTCTTTCTTCAATAATGTTGTTAGAGGTGTTGTTATTGTCCCATAATTCTTAACAAACTTGCGATAATACCCTGTTAACCCAAGAAATCTTTGCAACTGCTTTATGGTTGTGGGGACTTTCCATTCCTTAATGGCTTTAATTTTGTTAGGGTCTACATTAACATCCTCGTGAGATACAATATGACCAAGATATTCCACCTCTTGTACTCCAAAGAAACATTTGGATGTTTTTGCATATAATTGTTTCTCCTGCAATAGTTTGAGCACCCTGTCAACGTGTTGAACATGATCCTTCCAAGACCTGTTGTAGATTAGTATATCATCAAAAAATACTAGCACAAATTTTCTAAGGAAGGGTTTCAAAATGGAATTCATTAACCCTTGAAATGTAGAAGGTGCATTGGTAAGGCCAAAAGGCATGACCAAAAATTCATAATGACCCTCATGAGTTCGAAATGTTGTTTTCGGAAAATCTTTAGTCTTCATTCTAATTTGATGATATCCTGAACGAAGATCCAACTTGGTAAAATAAATCACTCCATGTAATTCATCCAATAATTCGTCAATCACAGGAATGGGAAATTTAGCTTTAATGGTGAGCTTATTGAGCTCCCTATAATCTAGACACATGCGCTATGATCCATCCTTCTTGTGCACCAATAATACTGGAGTAGAGAAACAACTTTGACTAGGTTGAATTATACCGGCCTCTAACATTTCTGCAATCATATGTTCAATTTCGCTCTTTTGGACATAAGGATATCTATAAGGCCTGATGTTTGGAGGAACACTTCCTGGAATCAAATGAATAGCATGATCATAATCACGAATAGGTGGGAGTCCTTTGGGAGTTTCAAACACCTTGGAATGATTGTCCAAGAATTTTTGGAGATCTGCAGAAATAGATGATTTTGATGTTGGAACTTCTAGTGAGAATAATTGTGCAATTACGCCTTGTTGTTATTTCTTCAGAAGCTTTGTCATGACATTAGAGATTATTATCTTTCCCGGCTTCCCTACGATAACTCTTAATTTGACTTCCTTTCCTTTTGAAAAAAATGTCAAGAAAATTTCTTGAAAATTAAAAGCTACCGTCCCCAAAGATTGTAATCATTGACTCCTAGTACAACATCAGCACCTCCCATAGGAATGGAAAGCATTGGACTATTAAATACATATTCCCCCATGGTTAGCTTGATATTATGGCATTTTCCAGAGAAATTTATAGTTCCTCCATTTGCAACCATCACTTGAAATTTTGGTGCTGGGTATAGGAAACAATTCAATTCCTTGGCTATCTTACAATGAATAAAATTATGGATGCTGCCCGAATCAATCAACACTATTACCTTTTTCTTCTTCATATGCCCTTTTATCTTGAGAGTTTGAGGAGTGGTAATTCCTACCAATGCATTACACGATATGGTTGGACTCATTTCTTCCTCTTCTAGTGTTGGTTCCTAGTGTATATCTTCTTCTTTTGAAGATTCTTGTTCATTTTTTTCTTCCTCTTCACAATCTATGTAAAATAATTTCTTCTTAGCACACTTATGACCTTTAGTGTATTTTCTATCACAACTGTAGCAAAGCCCTTTTGCTCTTTTTTCTTCCAATTGTTGTGGTGTCAACCTTGTAGGTTGTGGAAGTCTAGGAGTAGCAACACTTCCATCTTTATATATGTGAGTGGTAGGCTGCCTTGTTGCCATAATTTTACATTCAATTTTTCTTGCCAACCTGAATGCCTTTTCCAATGAATCAAGTTCCCAAATGTGAACTTCATGTTGGATGTTATCCTTTAAAGTCCCTATGAAGACATCAATCTTGTGTTCCTCCGGAATATCAGTTACCCTTATATTCAATTTTTAGAAGTCCTCAATGTGCTCTGCTACTAAACCCTTTTGTTTGATATTTATCAGTTGGCTAAAGAAGGTGTTTCTTTTTGTATCTGTTAGTGTCGGTATCTTCATCCCTCCGTCAGTGATCAAAATTATCTTGTTGCATTGCATATTAGGTGTCTCGCTCATCAGCTGCATTCCATTAGGAGCATGGATCATCTGACGGTAGTGGCTTTTTATACATTTTCGCTCATGTCCTTTACCTGCTGGCCCATTTCCTTTCATCAAGATCATCTGCACTCACTTTTTGTCCTTAAATTTGTAAGAGTCATTTTTTAGGTTTTCAGTCCCATTAGGTCTAGGGTTTCATCAATAAGGTCTTAAAAATGCCCAATAATGGTTATCAGTCGCATGAGGAGTTTGAATAAAGTTCCAGTACTAAAAATTTCATCATCATATGCCTAGAAATGTATTTTTCCTCAAAACTCTGTTTTGAAGAAAAATAGAGTATTTTATCTTTTATGTATAAATTTGATGTAATTTCAAGTTTTCTCATATGTAAATAATGTCAGTGGCAACCCTGGTCACCTGGTCAAACTTCAGCAAATCCATCCCCCGCAAGGCAAACAAAAGCAAGTCATTCAGTTAATCGGAGGCAAAATTAAGCAAACTGCCTAAAACAGAGTTTAAAAAAAGTGTCAAAGGTAAACATTATAAAAGTGGGTTTTTTGGAGTGGAAAATTAAAGCCTTTGGTATATAAGTCGTTTTTCATGTTTCAAAAGGCTCATTTGCATTCCAAGAAGAGAGAGTGAGCAAGAAAGGGCCGTGTTGAACAAAGGGAGAAAAATCACAGCATAGTTGTGCAATTTTGTGGGCGCGGCGCATTGGCTGAAAGGCGCGACACATTGGGTCGGCCTCCACAATGCAAAAAATACACCAGTGCAACACACATAACCAACGTGGCGCGTTGGGTTTGTGGCGTGGCACGTAGAGCTGACAGCTTTTTAAACCACAATTTCATTCAAAACTCTGATTTGCTCAGCTGCCTCCAGTCCAAAGTAAGTCAAACAATCCCTCCATTGCCATAAACGTGTGTCTTATGATTTCTCTGAGGATTTAATTAAAAAATTTCAAACCCTACTTCCTTGCTCAAGACATCATAGCCTAGGGTTTGTAAACTGGTTTTTGTGGTCATCACTCCCTCATCTTTTATTCCTTCACTGTTTTTCTAGTTTCATCAACCATTTTCCCTATTCCCCATATCCCTAAATTCATCTACCCCTATCCCATATTCCCATTATCCCAAATCCTAGCTACAAAATTCCCAAACCCCAATTGCTATCCCAAAAGCCTAGAGACTGTCCCTAAAACCCTTCAACTCCCCAAATTCCAATTGGAAATATTCCCAACATTCCCCTTACCCTCTCCCTCCATAGTCCCTCACACATTTTCATACATTTGGCAGCAAAAACCAAATACACCTAAACTCTTCATACTCATCTAAGACAACACAAACTTTGGCAAACATGGAGACAGATTCTTCTTATGACCGAGATGAAGGAACACACAGTGACTCTACAACTGAATTGCATGCACCAAGGAGACCTCACAAGAGTGGTAAACATGTAAGGGAAGAGCCTACTTCACTTGCTGAGCTGAATGTCTGCCCTCTTGTTATCACATGTTTTCAATAGCAGTCTTGTTATCCATTTTGTGAGATGGTTGCTAGAGTCCAGTACCATCATGAGTTGGCCAGATTGTTTGTGCTTCATTTACATAATGGCCAAGTCACTCTTGCAAGTGTGACATTCACCTTGACACCTGAGTCTATCTCTCTAGCAACCGATATTCCAAATGTCGGAAAGCAATGGAATAAAAGGCAGCAAGTTGGCAGGGAACACTATGAGCCATACATCAAGCCTGGTTTTTAGAGACAACTCAGCAGATTTTTTCCCTTTTGGTACCTAAAATATTCATACGCTCCTTTGATGAAGCTCATAATCAAATATTTCAGCTGTGGGGGTCGGTTTTCTCGTCTATATGCCTATCACATTAGATTGCTGATGCACTTTACTAGGGTGAGAATGATGAACCTCCCCTACTTCATGTTCCGAAATATTGAGAAGATGACCACCCTAGTGCAAAATAAAACTCCCGAGCAGCAGTACAACAATATCTATCATTTTGCACTCATCAAAATTGTGGTTATGCATCAGCTTGGTTTGCAGGACATTTCAAGGGAAGATTTCATTTCTCATGAGTTCTTCACAGCTCCTCAGGTGCCTCCGGAAGCTTTTCATGAGACAGGTGAACCTTCATATCTGCAAGAGGGTCATGAGACACAGACTGCTAGTGTGCCGATGTTTGTCACCTATCAAAAGGGCACTAGAAGGTTATTTGCAGCAGCCAAGCGAGTATTATCTCCACCCGGGGTGGAAGGGGTCTCGCTTCCTTCATCAATAGTGCAGGTACAGGACAAAGGAAAGAGGCCAATACATGATGAGGGGCCTTCAGGAGGGCAGGAGACTGATTTCATCCTCATTCAGGATGATGACACCGATTTGGGCTCACCAAGCTCAAATCTTAGAGAGATCATTCGGGAGCAACGAGCAGAGATAAATACTTTGTCCCTCAGCCTACAAATATCCAAGTGGATAATCAAATACCTGGAGCAAAGAAACAAGCAGCTAGAGGATCATAAAACCATCATGGAGCTGCAAAACATATGAGAGAACCGGTAAGCCGCTAAAAAGAGCAAAACCAAGATGACATCACTTGAGCAAGAAATTGACGCTGATCGTAAAACTTGGCTTGAAAGGGTAAATATGCATTTGGAGAAGCTTTTGGAGAAATCCAACAAACAAAATAACATGTTGAGGCACATGGCCAATCATTTTTGGGCGAGAAACCATGTTTGCAAAGCAAGGATCAAGATCTTGAAGGCTAAGTTGAAGGAGGCCTCAAAGCGTCGGAAAAGGCATGATAGACTTTAGATCTTGGCCAAGGCTTCCTTGGCCCAGCATAGCACATAATGGAGGACACTCATCTCAAATTTCAAAAAATTTGGGACACTTTTTGCAAATTTTGAATTTTTGGCCTAAAAACAGACTTTTCAGCTCTATGCGCCGCGCCACTTGGCGCGCGCTTTTGATAGGGGACTCATTTTGATGAAAACTCAATATTTTTGGATTTTTCATGGAAAAATATGCATGCCTACCTATGGCCAATAATTTTTGACAGGTTTTGGGCTTCTAGAAGGGTCAAAAACACCCCAAAAATGACCTTCAAAAATGACCTTTCTGCCCCTTTTTTGACACACAGGAAGCAGTGTTGGGAGAAATCAGTTTGGGAGGGGAAAATGAAAGCCAAATTCAGAAATTCTACTTGTGTTGGAAATTAGACAGGCAGACCTTTCCAAAAATCCCACTTGGAGCAAATTTGGACATCGGTAAGGCCTCCAAAATCAGCTCCAAACTGGCGCGACGCATAGGGAAATTAGGTGCGGCGCATTGGAGGTTTTTGCTCATTTTTTACCCAGAAACTCTGTTTTTCGCCTAGTTTTTGACATTTTGACTTTCTTACTTCCAAATTTCAAACTCATGATGTAATTTGATGTAATTTGATGGATCTTGATGTAATTTTTTTAAATTTTTACTCATGGAGGTAGATTCATCCATCAAAAGGTGATTTGCAACTGAATGAATCAGTTTCCTAGTTTATAGAGGCAAGCTGTTCCACTGCTTACTTTCTAGTTCTCAGTTTAGATTTTTTTGGAACAGCTCTTAAAATTGTGAGCTTGACCCCTATAGGATGGGATGAGTTATTGTTTGTCTATATCTTGTGGTTTTTCAGTCATTAGCATGGTTGGACTCTTGGGAATACTTTGAGCATCTTTGTACATTCATCTCTGCATTTTGGCAAAGGAATAGACCAGGGTTTGCAGAACTTTATGGGATTCATGTGGCATTTTGTTTTGATAATGTGTTTCTCTCTATAAATGTAAGTCTACTGGGTTTTATGTATACCATTTTCCCTCTTATTTCTTCTTAAATTAAGAAAACAAGGATAAAGGTAGAATTCATTAAAATTTGTAGTACTCTACCTAGGGTTTGTTTAATTTTCTATGTTTTTAGCTGTTTGGAGAGGATCCCTGAAAGTTTCTTGCCCTCTTCAATTCCTCACCTCTCTCAACTCTCCATTTATATCAAATTGGAAGTGTCAAATCGATTGCCTACCTTGCCCCATTCAGATCTCTGCAAAACTGAGCCTCATTCCCCAAACCCAAATTTGCCTTTCCTCTTGAGCCAAAAAAATATTCATTAAATTCAAATCAAGACTCTTTTGCATATATACCTAGTGTTAGTATGAATCCTTTGTCGAAGTGTACGAAAAAGGACCACTTTAGCTACGCATAACTAATAGCCCTAACAACAAAAGTGGCTGCCAATATCTTCAGATCTGCGGTTAGTTGAACATAAAAGAGCTGCAAAAACTAGATCTATGCATGGAAAGACATTAAGCAGAAAAAACAAGGGTTTTCTCCATATACCAATAGACAAGAAAAGAACAATTTTTGAAAGAATTTTTATATTAATTGGGCACCTGGGAGGAAAACAAGAAGGCATATCCAATTCTCCTCAGTGGGATGGGTTCTTGGAAGTCCTCAGCACTTCAGATCTAAGATTTCTCTCTCTTGTTGGTGTAGAAAACCCACACAAAGAATAGAACTCAAAGGGATCTCACACAGCAAATGGTAGAAAAGAGTGACCAAGTGTATAGATCCAGAGTGATCTAATAGGCAACAAAAGGTGAAGAATGGTAGGAAAAACCCTCCTATTTATAACAAAATATTGGGTCGTTCTAGATCTTGGTGCATGGGTTAACCAGATCTAGATCCACTTTTTATGGAATATTTTATTATATTTGTTGGAGGGAAAAGGTATTTGACTTGGGTCAAATCCCTTAATTTGTCGAAAATAAATAAATAAATGATTTATTTATCTTTTTAAGGAAGCGGTTAGAAGATAATCAAATAAATAATGATTTATTTAATTATTTAAGGAAGTGGTTGAAAGATAATTAAATAAATATTGATTTATTTAATTATTTGTGGGTGATTTGGTCATATTTAACAAGGAATATTATCTAAATAAGGTTTAAATAATTATTCCTAGAAAATAATAAGATAAATAAAGGTTTATCTAATTAATTTCTTTGATTTTGGGTTAAGCATGACTGGGAATAATAATTAAATTATGGTTTAATTAATTATTCCATGAGGAAAATCAAACAAATATGGGTTTGTTTAATATTTCCTTTTGGGGTTTCCTGTTTTAACATAGTGAAGGCAATTTTACTTAGGGTAAAATTGGTCTTACATGTTGTACTTGGGTCCATCTAATGATAATAGGTTAGATGACCAAAAAATGGTGTAACAGATTGCCCCCCAGCGTGTGAGTGTCAGGAGCAAATCGTATGACCGAAGTACGTTGTAAGAACACAATCACTAGACAACAAAAGGGATGTCAGAGAGAGAAATGCAAGGCAGATAGTGTGCTGAAGAACTAGACCCTGAGGAGACGAGACTCGCAGGTGCAACAAGCCTCTTTTTATGAGAGGGTACCTGTGCTAAAGGCGGCGGGGGAGGCATACCTATGCCCACCGAGACAAAGTACAAAAGAATATTGTGTCCAGTAAACAAGGGACCGAACCATAAAGTACAGCTGGCATAATCATGAGCCAGATAAAAAATATAATGAGGAATCCCATATACATGTTGTGCCTGGGATAACAGCCAGGACTTGTACAAGAATATCTGAGTACATGAGATACAAATACAGCCCAAATTCCCCCTGTAAATGGGGAAGGGCTCACAAAATCTGACTGATACATGCAAATCAAAGAGGCGATGCAAGTGGCTATGGCCAACATCATCAAATATATGGAGTTGCATCAAAGGCTGCAAGGAAGAGGTCATCCGGGCATGTGGGGGGCTACCTGCAGGGCCACCCCCTCATGAGGGTTGAGACATCTCACACACACCCGGGGAATCATCAAGAGTTGCTGCTGGATCACTGGACCATCAAGTGTACGGATCTCGATCATGCTGAAAAGAGCTGGAGAAACAATCAATTCAAAGGGAAAGGAGATATCCCTTTGCCTGATCCGAGGCACCGAACAAGAGTGGAAGCTGGAACCAAGGTACACTGCCCTCTAGACCTGGCTTCTGGAATGAATGAGCTGATGTCGCCAGAAGGAGGTCCACCATAGGTGAGGTAATGAGAGACCCTCAACTAAGGCACGAGAGAAAAGAATAGAGCGACGGACAGACTGACACTAATGATGATAGTGAAGTGGAAAGGAATGAGTAGCTAATGGACGACTTCCCTTGTTAGAGCATAAAGGGCATGAATGACATGGCAGTGACTGACACAATATCGTAAGGGATAGGGGACAGTGGGACTGAAGGTCATAATATGCGACACAAGAGAGAGACCAAGCAATGGAGGATGGAGGGCTATAGCGGGGTACAAAGGGACTCGGGATAGACTCCATGAATGCGATGATGACTCAACTTGGATGCTCTAAACAAGGGTGACTCTATGGTGCTGCCACATAGTAAAAGGCCCAATGGGGGACCATAAAAACATGAGTCCAAGATGGTAACTCATGATGAAAATCGACACGAACAAAGACAAGTAAGGAGGAAAAATGGTGCCCCAAGTACAAGTGTCGTAAGTGAGGAAATTCGATTTTAAGGAGGGGGGAAGTGACCCTTCTTGGACAAGATGTGTCCTGGTGAAGCATCAAAGCATAAAAAACTAACACATACCCATTTGAGAGCTTGGTGAGAGCTTTCCAACGGTGTAGACGGTTTGTCAAACGGGGCTACGGTGTGGTCGCATCAGTCGAAAGAAGAAACAGGGGTTCTCTTTTAATAAGGCAGTTTTCCCTCCAAATTCACTCATTTGCTATTGTTGCTGTGGTGAATGTAGAGAGGAGAGAAGGCCCTAAATCTTGCAGCGAGTGTAGCGGACAAACCGACTGTTGGAATCAAGATCTGTCAGTTGCAGGTAAGAGGCCTAACCTTACTCTTTCATTTTGATGGATTGAAAGTTCAGTTTAGGGCCCAAAATCCCAGAAGCAGACCCTCCTTCATCTCTACGGCCAGGTCACACTTTTTGGGCCAAAAAGTGCAACCTGGGACGCAGGTTTCAGGGCAAAACCTGCGCCCTGGTCCAGAACTCGGCAGAAAACTGCGACCTGGGAGATGAGGGGGTTTTGGTGTTGTTTTATGGCTGGGAGTTGGGTTTTTGTGTTTGGTTATGGTATTACCGATCTGTATGCTGACAAAGATGATGTTTTTGTGCAGGTATGGCAGATTTACAAGTTAACTGGAGAGAGAGAGACCTGGGTACATTACGGGCAGAGATCCAGGCAGATCAGGGTGTCCATCGTGTGTTGGCTAGGTTTGGGGTTCTAAAGTTTTTGGAGAACCCGTTGATGAGAGCAGGAGAGCCCTTGTTGGCCCGGATTATCAGTTATTGGGATCCAGAGTATGAGGTTTTTGTAGTGCAGGGGCACAGGATCGAACTGAAAGTTCAGGATGTATATTTCCTGACGGGTCTTCCACCACTGGGGATGGTGGGAAACACGCAGCCGGTATTACCGCAGGGGCGGCATATCATGGAGTTTGTGGAACGACATTGTCGACCGGGCCTCCAAGTCAAGGGGACTCAGATACCGATCGGGGATCTAGAGAGGCTAGAAACCCATGCAATGGCTGCAGATGTGCTGCGTATCCTGGGCAACCAGGCGTTCCATCACATCACCGGGGGGCAGATGATGTTGGTAGAGAGTGTGTTAAGTGGGACCTACTATGGGTGGGCCCAAATGATGCTGGTGTTGTTAAAACGATAGTTTTCGCTCTGCAAGCGGCAAGTGAACCACGATTTCTCGTATGGGACTTTATTGTGCGCCTTCTTCTTTGAGAAGATCTCGACCTTGCGGCCTCATGTACAGCTTCCAGATGGGGGTCCGAGAGAGCCCAGGATGCGCCGGTGGGGGCGGCTACTGTGCAGAGGAGGAGGAGGGGCGGTCGGGCGAGTGTTTCGACCTGAGTTCTTTTCCCATTGGGATCAGATGACGTTATACATATACGACTATCCCTATAGTGGGATGAGTTATTGTGGAGATCTGGACCTGCCACTTCCGCCTGGTCGAGTCTGGGGGGCCGATGGTAAGTGACAGATTGCTATTCTTGTATGGGCATGTTACAGTGTTTTGAATAGTAGCTAGGGTACTGACTCATGTACTGTTGGTATGCAGATATAGCGCCGGTAAAACCGGCCGAATATATGGGACGACCGGCAGCAGCTGGAGCTGCAGGTCCGAGTGGGTCGAGAGCAGCGCAAAATGAGGATGCAGTCGCCCTTCTGGAGGACATCCGCTGTAGATGCGAAAGGTTGCTGACCGGAGTATCAGAGCGCGGGTGGCAGGACTTAGACGACCAGTACATAGAGCCATGTATTGGTCTACCCTCGGAATGGCGAGGGGTCATGCGGCGCATGGCGATGGCCGGTCAGGGGATATGTGATCTACAGGCTGCAGGGGCAGAGCCATTGGCTCGGGATCCGCCAGATAGTGATTAGGTGTGGGGCATGTGGTGCCCCCTAGTGTGTATGTAGGGGCAAGTGGTGCCCCCAGTTTTGAGTTTTTGTAACATGCTATGGGCATGTCATATGTATCAGAGTAGATGGACTCTAAACACATGTGTTTGCGACACATATTATGGATATGCATCGTTTTTATTGATTATGAATGTTATTGTCTTGAATGAAATGCGTGTGATAAATGCCAGTCTAGAACATGGTTTGCAATACTATCTACATAGTGATTCTGTTCTCGAGGTATATGGTTGAAAGTTATGGTTTCAAATGCACGTATCAAGAGTTTCACTCGTAAATAGCGTCTAAACAGCACAGGGTTATGCACATGATAAACACCATTTAGTTGCATTACAAGAAGTATGGAATCTAAACGAACGTGCAGATGGAGGATGCGGTGAAAGAGGGCATCGACTAAGAGACCACGCACTGCATCATATTCGGCCTGATTGTTGGTGGCAGAACCAATGCAGACCCCGTTAGAGAGAACAAGGGCATGCAAGGGGGTGAAGATGGCCCAACCTGCCAAGGCTAGATTCCGGGAGTAACGACTTGCACCATCGGCGTAACTGATAAAGGGTGTGGACGGGAGGTCCTGCGAAATGGTGTTACAAGACAATAAATGAGAGGAGGAGAGGCAATGATGGCAGCGTGAGTGCACAGAAGACATCGGGCGGCAACTATGGGAGGGAGTGCAAGGAGCAGGATGACTATGACTCATATACAAACTAGAGGGTGGTACATGAGGGCTATCGAAAGTATGGTGAGGACTCGGGCTGCGGAGGTCAATAGAGACACGGGTGGAGTGATCTCGCGTATGGGTATAAAAGGGGTGGTCAGGTGACACAACAGGGGAGGATGTAGGGGGGCTAGGCTCCAAGTGTCTCGCAGAGGAGGATAGGTAAAGAATGGTTTCAGTATACTCCGTCATCTGAACATTAGGGGGGGGAATGTCGATGGGAGCGGGGGGATCCTCGGGCTGACCGGACGCATACTGCGCGAGGATGGGAGAGGTGGATTGATTTTTCTCAACCTCATACTCTCGGACCACCTCTAAAGAGGCGTGGTAATGTGTCAGGTGAGGACAATGGTGGGAGTAATGGCCATGAAGACCGCACAATGCACAGGGTTTGTTGGTGCGAAGAGTCTTGGGGCTCTTGGTTACGGACGAAGAAGGAATAGAGGCTTCAGGGACCGTAGACTCGAGGAATGCGAATTTAACCATGGGTTGAATACGGGGCAATTCGGGACAAGCATGGGTGGCGTGACCGACGACATCACATAAGGCACAAGGTTTTGTGGGGAGAGGAGGGGCCGGGTCAGTCGTGGTGGTCTTGTCTTTGGATGCCCCCTTGCGGGCTTTGCCTTTCTTCCCGAGAGCCATCACGACAGGAGAAGGGTCTGTGGCGGTGCTGGGGTCACAGTGGCAACGGGGGAAGCGAGGGGGACTGGTTGAACCGGTGTCAAAGCCAGGTAGGGTTTGGGGTGACCAGGAGGGGTAGCAGCTAGAGGATCAAGGTACCAGACCGGTATGCCCAAAGTCAGGTTAGGGAGAGAGAGGGTGGCCATGACGGGGACAGAATATACTCCAGGAGGGGGAGCCAGGAAAGGTATCTGCCCAGCAGGGTAATGACCAGGAGGGACGGCTCCAAGATGGTTAAGGCCTAGGGGAACCGATCCAGAAGGGTAAAGGGGTTCCGGGATACCAGCTGTAGGAGCAGGGCCAAAAGGAGGAGGTCCGGCTGGCGGAGATGAAGGGCTAGGAGCAGGTTGCGGTGGGCAGGGTTGAGGTTGCTGACTAGCCGAGGCGAGCCGCTTAAGGGTAGCCCGGGACGATTGCATCATGCAAACATTTGACAAGCTGGGATCAGGGATATGGGGAGGGGGAAGACTAGGAAAAGTCCCAAGTAGGGAGGAGTCTTTGTAGACGCCAGGGGAGACACTGGTCAAAGAATCGACGGTTTGCTTATTGGCTACAGAAGAGATGGTCGTCTCAGGGGAGGTCTGAGACGGCGGCTCATGATAAGACAGCTGGTCAATGGTAAGCAGGAGGTTGGGAAAAAGGAGGAGGCATGCCGTATCCTGGATACATGCTACCGGGAGGGGGAAGAGTGCTTGGGGTGCTGGCCCCTCCCTGAGGGAGACCATAGCCCACAGGAGGTTGAGCATACGGATGGGAAAGGGCTCCAACGATACCGTCGGCGGAATGAGATACCCCTGGGGCGTTAACGCCACCGGGCCTGGGGAGGTCAGGAAGAATGGTATAAAAATAACCAGATTGAGCATAGATCAGGTCATATTTCAAGGCGATTTGGAGGGCGGCTTCTTCGGTTTGAGGAAAATGGGAGGCGACATCTTTGCCGATGGGAGCTGGAAGGGTGCGAAGGAACCAGTCCATATAAACCCGATCTTCGAAGGGAGGGGCTCGACATAAGCTCCGTCTTCTTCGCCATTCCTGAACATGGGCGGAAAGGCGGGTTGAAGAGGATTACTTGAAGGAAGTCAAGAGCTCCGTGCCAGTATCGTATCGGAGAGGGAGCTGGAAATAAGATAAAAATGCTTGGGCAAGGGTCGCAAAGGTGGTATGGGAAGAGGTGGCTTGTTCGACATACCATTTAGAAGCTTCGCCGGTAAGCGTGCGTTGGAACAAACAAAGACAGATGGAGTCATCGGTAATGGAATTGGAGGAACACCACATGTGGAAATATCGGACATGATTGGTTGGATCTTCTCCAGCAAGGCCTTTGAACTTAGGGATGTCGGAGGGGAGCTTGGTTGGCATGGCAGGCCAACCAACATCGTGGCGGATAGGGTCATTGATCAACTGATTGAAATCGGGGAGGCTGAGGCCTGCAATGTACGACAGCAAGGGTGTGGCCGAGGTAGTTCCTGTGGTGGTTCCGCTAGTAGTGGTTCCGGCATTAGGGCCTGGAGCACCGCTAACATTAGGCCCTGGACCAGACATAGTGAAGGTGATAGGAAGGAACCAAGAGGAGAGGGAGAACCCAATGAATCAGGAGAGGAGTCGGAGTGCGGACTCGAAGGAGGACTGGCTCGACGACGGCGGGGCAGAGCAGGTCGATCAACCGGAAACTGAGGGTGAAGGCCAAGAAGAATCCGGGAAAGGCGCCTTGGGGGCGCAATGATGACAGGAAGAAGGAAACCGACACGGGCGGAAAGGGACAGAATCAAGTGAGGTCAAGGGCAGACAAGGTGCAGCCACGATTGATTTTAGAGTCTTTTCCAGGCTGTGTTAACCAGCCGCTTCTTCACTTAGGGTTAGTGTGTGGTGTGCGTTAATTTTAATTTTTAAACCCTTTTCGTTTGGAGATCAAGAAAAAGTGTGCTGCATAACTGAAAAGAAATCTGCAAAGAACATTATATAACGCTGAAATAACAGAACATTTAACAGCTAACCATGCATCAATCTATCCCAAAAAGGAGGGTCTTTCAAAACTACTCTAAAAGAGGGCAAAAATCTAGTCAAAACACACATAAAAAGAGGCCAATAGATCTAGGGTCAAAAGGGACAGGGATCTAAAGGATAAAGTTGCTGAAAAGAGGTGCAGATCACAGCCAAGAGACAGAGGCAAGGTGGCTGGAAAAAGGAAGGTAATCAGCAAAAAGCGGAGGGGGCAAGGAGGAGGCCCTAAAAGTAGATCCAAAAAAATCTTCAGGAGGTGATTTGAGAGGTAGAAGAGTTGATTACAATGGATCTGAAAGGGAGGTAACAGATATGGAAAAAAGGAGGCTGAAGCTCTGAAAAACAGACGGCTGAAACAGCTAAAACTCTTCCACAAAAAGTGGAGGGTACTAAAGCCCTAGGGGGCTAGGTTCCCACTTAGATGAGTAAAAACAGATCAGAACTTGGTCAAAGCGGGCTGAGATAGAGGCTGGAAGACCATGACAGAAGCTGCAGCAAAACCCAGAAATATTGCAGAAAAATCACTGAAAAACTGGCAGGTCATAGGTTCTGACCTGTTTTCAGTGCAGGTTGCAGAAAAGGGGCAGAAAAGTGCGACCTGGAGGTCCAGGTCGCAGGTTATGGGCCAAAAAGTGCGACCCCCCGTTCCGGTTGTCTCGGTGGCAGATTTTCAAAAAAGTTGCCGTCTCAGTTGCAGCTGGTGTCGCTTACCTGCGCAATAGGGCCAGAAACACACGGAAGTTAGAAATTTTGATGTTTTAGGTTTTTATGTGAGAAAAACAGCATAAAAATAGGAAAAATAAACAGCTGAAAAGAAATCCTAGGGTCTGAAGTAGCTGGATATGCAGGAATATGAAAAACGACAGCGGTCGTAATTTAAAACCCGTGTGGAGTCGCCATTTGTTAGTATGAATCCTTTGTCGAAGTGTACGAAAAAGGACCACTTTAGCTACGCATAACTAATAGCCCTAACAACAAAAGTGGCTGCCAATATCTTCAGATCTGCGATTAGTTGAACATAAAAGAGCTGCAAAAACCAGATCTATGCATGGAAAGACATTAAGCAGAAAAAATAAGGGTTTGCTCCATATACCAATAGACAAGACAAGAACAATTTTTGAAAGAATTTTTGTATTAATCGGGCACCTGGGAGGAAAACAAGAAGGCGTATCCAATTCTCCTCTGTGGGATGGGTTCTTGGAAGTCCTCAGCGCTTCAGATCTAAGATTTCTCTCTCTTGTTGGTGTAGAAAACCCACACAAAGAATGGAACTCAAAGGGAGCTCACACAGCAAATGGCAGAAAATGGTGACCAAGTGTATAGATCGAGAGTGATCTAATAGGCAACAAAAGGTGAAGAATGGTAGGAAAAACCCTCCTATTTATAACAAAATATTGGGTCATTCTAGATCTTGGTGCATGGGTTAACCAGATCTAGATCCACTTTTTATGGAATGTTTTATTATATTTGTTGGAGGAAAAGGTATTTGACTTGGGTCAAATCCCTTAATTTGTTAAAAATAAATAAATAAATGATTTATTTATCTTTTTAAGGAAGTGGTTAGAAGATAATCAAATAAATAATGATTTATTTAATTATTTAAGTAGGTGGTTGAAAGATAATTAAATAAATAGTGATTTATTTAATTATTTGTGGGTGATTTGGTCATATTTAACAAGGAATATCATCTAAATAAGGTTTAAATAATTATTCCTAGAAAATAATAAGATAAATAAAGGTTTATCTAATTAATTTCTTTGATTTTAGGTTAAACATGACTGGGAATAATAATTAAATTATGGTTTAATTAATTATTCCATGAGGAAAATCAAACAAATATAGGTTTGTTTAATATTTCCTTTTGGGGTTTCCTGTTTTAACATAGTGAAAGCAATTTTACTTAGGGTAAAATTGGTCTTACATGGTGTACTTGGGTCCATCTAATGATAATAGGTTAGATGACCAAAAAATGGTGTAAC